>JAREIS010002601.1:0-17087 GCA_030060385.1 Muscicapa striata striata | reverse complement strand
TTTTTTAAAACAATCAAATTCCCAAATAAAAAATCCCCCAGATTTCAGCCAGCTTTTCCCTTTTAAAAACAATTTTTCAAAATGAATTTTTTAAAAATAAAAAAAAGAAAATAACCAGGGGTGAAAAAATTTTGGGGAAATTTTTAATTTATTGATTTAAAGAAATAAAAATTGGGCTAAATTTCTTTATTTTCATCCAGGGCTTTAAAAAGGGTTGAATTAAAAGGAAAGGTGAAAAAGGGTTTTTTCCCTACAAACCCGAAAAAAATTTTGGGGATAATACCCGGGTTTTTTTAAAAAAGAATTCAAATCCTGGGGAAATTTTAAAATTTTTACCTTGACTCCAGCCCAAAAAAACCCCCGCCCTTTTAAATTGACTATGTTGTTTGTATTTCAAATTCCCTATCATTGCTTAAGGCTGAACTATGACATCAAAAATTTTAAAATTTTATCCAAATAATTTTTTAAACCTAAGGGGAATATAGGAAAGGGGTTTGATATTTTAAATTGTTTGGGTAATGCATATTTGGTAAGTTTTAAAAAATCATTTAAATTTTTATGTTTTAATTTTACAAATTTAAGGTAAATTTTTTTATTTTTTTCTTTTAAGATCAGCAATTCTCATTTGACCAAATGCCACTGTGAACCCTAAGGTTTTGGGCCAAAGGGCTAAAGTATTTTTTAAAAGGGATAAAACATGATTTTGCATTTTTGTTTTTTACTTTTTTAATTATAATTTGAAAATTGCTTTTTTAAAAAATTGTTATTTTTATTATTTATTATAATATTGAAAAAAAATACTTTTTAGATTAAGATTTTTTTTTAATTATTTCATTTTTTTTTAAATATTGTTTTTAAAATTGTTTGGGTTTGTTTTATTGTTTTGGGGTAGTCACCCTTGCTCTGGCATCCTAAACAAATGTTCATCCTTTGTGCGTTTTGGTTTTGTTGGTTTTTTTTTAGCTTTTATCCCAGAACGGAGAATGGAAAAAGTGCCCAACGGGGCATCAGCAAGGGAAAACACAAATCTGATCACATACCATCTGCCAAAATACCCCTAAAGTTATTGACACCAGTCAAACTAAAAGAAAGGGTAGGCCACAAAAAAGGAAATTTTAAATTTTTTAAAAAAATTTTTTGGAAAAAAAAAATTGATTATATTAAGATGATAAATATTGTTTTGTTTTGTTTTTTTTATTAATTGTATTAATTAAATTTTTAATTGTAAAATTTTTAAAATTTTAAATTTTTTGAAAGTTTTTTAATTTTTGAATTTTGTTTTTTTAAAAAACTTTTGGGACTTTATTGTTTTTAAAATTTTAAACAAAATGATTAGAAAATTGTTCTCAATCAATTTGCTGTGATTATTTTTACCCCTTTTTCCTTTTTTCCCCCTTCTTTCTTTTTTCCCCTTTTCCTGCCCCCTTTTTCCCCCGGGTTGCTACCGCTGGGAGCCCCCAAGAGCGTGACTAATATGGGGGCTTCAGCGCGTTGTTGGTCACGGGGTGGAGAGTCCGAGGCCTGTATTGACCAAAACCCGGAAGAAAAGAAGCCCTAACTGGGCTTTTGGACTGTGGCTAGCCTGAGTGGGGTGCGGTTTTAAAGGAATTTCTTGGAAAGTCAAAGATTATTTGCCCCATGGAATGGAAGAAACAATAAAACCCCAACATGGGTCCTGTGCCCTGAAAGGGTCACCACTGCTCCACTACTTTGACTTTCCTCCTGGTCTTCCTTTTCCCCAAGGTTTTAAAAATTCCCCCACCTTTTGGCTAAAGGCCCCCCTTTTTTAAAAAACTAAAAAACCACCCCGGGACCGAAAGAATCCCCGGACGGGGCCCCCTTGGGGGATCCCGAGGGCCTTCCCGTGGGTAGCTTTTTTAATACCCTCCCCCCCCTCTCCCCCCTTTTCCTTTTTTCTCTCTCCCCCCCCATTCTTTTTTTCCCTCACTGTTGTGGCAAAAATAAAGTGCATCTTTGAAAAGAAAATTTTGTTTTGTGTTTTTTTTGCACGCGGGAGTTCTAAAAGAACCTTCAAACCCCCGCCTTAATTGGCGGACGGGAAGGGGCCCTTTTTTTTTGAAGCTTCGCCAAACCCCCGGATTGAAAAAATTCACAGTTTTAATTCCCCATTTTGCTCCAGGGTCAGGGATGTATTGCCATTGCACCCCTTTAATGGTCCAAAAAGATGGGTTTCAGGGGGACCCTTTTAAGATATAATCCCACCAATTTTTAGTTTTGGTTTTTCCGTTCTTTTTTCTATCCTTCTTGGTAGCTTTAATTTCCCCAAAATTTTTTGTCCTGTTTGCATCCCATGTGGATTCTGGAGGGGAAAATAGTCCACCCCAATTGTGGGCCCTTTTAATAATTCCTGATCTCCGGTTTTTCCAGGACTAATTGCTTTTCCGTTTCAGTTAATGCATCCAGCAATTTGTATATCAGACCAATCTGGATTATGCTGCTTGATAATATCCCCAAAACGTTTTGGCTGTGTTATTTATGGATTTTTTAGCAATTTTTTCCCCATGCTTCTTTCAATAGGAAAAAAAGGGTTTTAAATATGACTCTCTCCCCTTCCGGTCCCAACCCTTTCTTGAGGGGTTTGTACACCACCTTTTTCCCGCCTAGAAGAAAAGGCTTCTGGGAGGAGAATGGGTTGGAGTAAGTATTCCTTCTGAATCATTCATCTTTCTGTCTCTGATTCGAGGGGGAGATTTGTGGGCCTAAACCCGTTCCCATACCCAAAATTGTCATTTTTTAATCTGGACCCCTTTCCCCCTATATCACAGGCTGAACAACACCTTTAAATTTTCCCTTTTATTTGTTTTCCCTTTCCCTTTTTGGGCCAAAACTAAAGGGTCAGAATGCCTTAATCCCCTCTCTTGCCATTCGGGGTGGCCCGGAGAGAAAAACATATCACAGTAGGAGACTTCACCCCTTCCCTCTCTTTTAAAAAAAACAACATTAATTCCAAAAAAGGTATCATAATTAAAGCCCCGGGTGGGTGGCCACCTTGCCCCGTGGTTATTTCTAAAAAAGGGCCACCACTGGCTGAAATTTAATTGGGGGGGATTTATTTTCAGTCCCCAGTTACTGAATTTTTTTCCAATGTGTTTTTAAACACATCCTAATGGGCTGGCTTTGGGGACTTCTGTCTCTGTGTAGATCCCATTATCTTTTTCGCCCCCTGCCTACCTTCCCCTAAATTTTCCCACTAATTTTTAAATTTTTTTCCAATCCCCTTCCCACACAAATACCAACTGCTAATATAATTTATTTCCTCTCTTATCTGGGTCATTAAATTAAAAAATTTCCCCAAGGATCACCCAAAAACCATTGGAAAGGGCCCCTTTTCACCCTTTTCTCATACAAAACAAAGCACACGATGCCCCAAACCGCAGCCCGTTTCTTATATGAACACAGACACTCCTATTCGTATTTCTATTGACAATCATTATATTCTCAGCACAGCCACGGGTCCCCGATCCACTGCACACTACACAACAATTCTGCCTTACTAAATTTTCCCACACCCCCTCCTAAAAACCCCCACTCACTCACACCTACCTTGCTCACAATGCCCGGGATCCAACAACCCCCAGCCCCGGGTAACAGGGGAGCAGGAACCCCCAACCCTCCCTTTGGGCGCCCCCCTGCCTATCAGTCAAAACCTTCACCAGCCCCCCCCCCTTCTTGACCTCGGAGGTCGGGAAATTTTGGGCGCCCCCCCCGGGGCTCATATCCCCCCAACCCACCGGCCAGCTGCCAAGCCCTCCCCACCGGGTTTTTTTAGGAGGCGCCTCCGCGTTTATCAACACCCCCCAGTAATATGTTTTAAAACCCCCAGGATTAAACACGCCATCCCCGCCAGTTCCTTCCTCCCGCTGGGGACCCGGGGGCGGGTCCCCCCAGGAAATCCCGGGACCCCCGTGAGCCGCCCGCCTCAGCCCTTTCCCCTCAGACAGACAGTAAGGTCCCATCGGGGGAAAAACCGGAAATAAACCAAACCATGGTTGTGGGTAGGAATTTTATTCAGCGTTTAAGCGGGGGAAAAACCCCCCCAAATCCTGCCCCATGGGCTCGGGGCCTCTCAGGCATCCCCTGCTCCAGCCTGGGCTCCTGCTGGGACTGCAGGTGGGTCCCCTGCTCCATCCCGGCCTCACCTCCAGCTCCCAGCGCCATCAGCTCCCGCTCACCCCGAGCTCCCGACAGTTCAGGCAGCAGCAGCGGCCCGGCCAGGGCCCGGGCCGGGCCCTGCCTGAGTCTGGAAGCGCAACGGGCTGAGAGAGCCCGCCTCGCTGCGACACTGATTCTGCCATCACTCCTTGTTCCTGCGTGCTGATTGGGCAGAGCGGGGACAAGCCCGGCCCTGGGGCCAAAGGCGCCATTTTGGCAGTGTCTGCGGTCCCGTGAGCGATGGCGGCGGCCGGAGCCCGGTGAGGCGGCGGCGGAGCTCGGAGGCGGCCCCAGCGCAGGTGGGAGTCGCGCTTCGGTTCTGCGGGGGCTCGGGGCTCGCTGCGGGCGGAGGGGCGGCAGGGGGCTCTGGCGGGTCATGTGCCGTGCCCGGCCCGTGTTCCCCCAGGCTGAGGGCGCTGCGGGAGCGGCTGCCCGCGGTCTCCTTCCCGCTGGGGCCTGGGCAGGAGCCGCTGCTGGAGCAGCGCTGGCTCGTCCGGTTCCTGTGGGTAGCACAGAGGTGGCTGCCCTGTGCCGGGGCTGTGCTGAGGAAATTCACGTTGCCAGAGGTTTGTGTGCCCAAAGGAGATCGAGGAGTCCTGTAAAAGTGACTTTATTGATGAACAAAAACTTTATTCATGACATGCGGCATTTGCCATGTGGTCTCTAAACGCAGTCTTCTTTTTATCTACATTTTCCGTCTGCATCTCCTTCTCCCTTTCTCCACTGGCTGAGGTACTTGGAAGGTTCAGACTTTCCCTTCTGCCTGCTGCATGTCCTCCTTAATATGCACCCCTCCTTTAGTATGACATCTGATGTTCCTGCCTCGGTTAAGTGTTTTTCTTTTCCACAGACTCTTCCTCCTTCTGTTGATAGGTAATCTGATCCCATCCCATGGTGAAATGTCTTGTTCTTCATTTCCCAGGGTTGGTCAGCAGGAAGGTCAGGAGCTGGAGGTGGTCAATTGTTATTACAGGACTGATAATATATTCTTTAGTACACAATAACAATAGCAGTAATAATAACAATAACAACAACTACAACAACAATAATGATAGTATAAGTATTAATAATAATAGTAATAATAATAACAATATTTAGTTTTTAATCTAATTATGCTACTCAAAATATTGGTGAATTTTCTTTCTCGTCATATGAATTCATTAAGGTTCCCAGAGGCTGGTCCACGGATTTCTAGGGTTTCTTTTCGTTTCTGTTCATCTTTTCCCCATTTTTGAGCACTTCCTCCAGCCTGGGCTGCATCAATTGACCACTTTTCTCTAATTAAACCCTCAAATCAGCCCATCTGCTTTCTCTGGACTAGCAAAAACACCACAGTGCTCTAATACACCCTATATAACCTAGACAGTGACAGCACATGTTGGGAATGGGGAGAGGGATATTCCCCCCCAACACTTTTTTTTTAGTAAAGTTTTCACAGCATTCTCCATTTGCTGTTTCCCTTTGCAGCTTAACCAATTTCTGTTGCAGTCAGATATCCTCACTATGGGCTCTGCCTTTAGCTGAGCAAATTCCATCTGTGCAAACAGGCAGAGCTTGGGGTGAGGGCCAGAGGGGATCAGCCCAATTTTTCCCCCATGCAAGAAGACCCTGGTACATTGTCCACACTTTGCCCCAGCATTGTTAATTTTAATTTCTAAAGCTCCTCTCTGGCTGTCTAGAACCCTGCTTCTCTTCCAGAGCAGCCATTGGTTGACTCACATGTGGCAAGCTCACAATCTCCTTTTTTTTCTTTTTTTTCTATTTAGACAATATTTAGACAACCTGTTGATGGGTTAAAGCATCACCTTTAAATCCTTTCTAGTTTTGCAAAATCCATCCTAAAGGTGAATATTGAAGAACCCAAACAAAAATTTTGCCATCACTAGGAGCCTCGCTAAATATACACAGAAAATTTCCAGTGCAATAAAGTTATTTCTACTTCTCCTAGGAGTAAAAATTGATTGTCATATCCTCGGCCCAAACTTGACTGACCACACAAAGTAGGATCATTCTCCACTAGGTGGAGAATTACCAGGGTAAGAATTCCAAACACCAGTTCCAAGGAGATAATTCAATATCTGCCCTGGCTCTGGCTCTTATTCTTGCAAAGCCAATGGCAGAAACTGTACCTGTGGCATCTTGGTTTCTATCACCAGCTTCCAAAGGAGTTTCTTTATTTCCCCATTCATTCTTTCTATGTGAGCTCTGGGGGTGCCAGGGCTTGTGTTGTATTCCTAAAGCAGCCATAACCCCCTGAAGGATCTTTCCTGTACAATGAGTTCCTCATCTGAGTCTGTTGCTTCCACAATCCCTTATCTTGGAATTATTTGTTTTAGAAATAGCTTAATAATCGATCCAGTGATTGGTGTAGAGGTCAGAATTGCTTTTGCCACCCTGTTGGCTGTCCTGCTGTCCCCAGCAGATATTTGAGCCTTCCTGCTCAGGGCATTTCAGTGCCAGGCTCTTCCAAGCACACACAGCTCCGCCGGTTGAGCTGACCATGCGGGCGGTGACCTGCGCTTGCTCTAATTCCCTTTCCTTAATCACAGCGTGTCTTGGAACTCTTTTCCCTTCTGCTGCCCTTGCAGACCCATCCATGAACACATTTTGTCCCTCAGGCCAGGGAATGTCTCATCAATCTCTCCTGTGCTGGCTCTGGAGCTCTGTCCCTTGAATGCAGCCATGGGTTTGTTGCCAGCCCCTGTGCAGGCTGTTCAAACAGGAGGCAATAAAAGACAATAAGCTACAAATAATAAAGCAAAAGGTTATAAATGCTGGGTGCTTTTGGCATCCAGCCAGGGGCACACCCTAACTCAGAGAATACTTCCTTCAATGCTTTCATCTGTTGCATATTCATGGATCCTCATGCTTTTTTCAAAATCATTCTCCCTGAATCTCTAAAGCAACATTTTTTCCTTCCCTGGGGGTCTAGTGTCCTGAAATCCAAGAATGTGAAGAGTTTCCTGACTAACTTTTTTTTCCTACCATTCTCTGAGTTAGTTACATGAACAGAAGCTTTTACATGACCATTATATAGTCCAAGAAAATATATTTATCACACTACTTTTTAAAAATTTTGTTAATAGCAAAACTAATATAGCATTGATTTCAATATTTTCCAAAAGCCAATAATATGATATGTGATATAACAAACATACAATGCAAATTTCTTTTCTAAATCTGAAAGAGCTATGGCTGGGGCACCAATCATTTTGGTTTTGTTTTATTTTATTTTTTTTAAGTTTTCCTGTTTCTCATGTCAATACCACAATATTGAGGCCTGGTTTTAATAATCTCATTTGTTATTCTTAGGTCCTGCACCATTCAATTGATTCCATCCCATTTCCTGACTGGCAGGATAGGAGCATTCTAGGGAGAGATCCCTGGCTCCAAAAGCCCTGCATTAAGCAGGGACGCAAGAACAGGCTGTGAGCCCTTCCTTCCCTCCCTTGGAATAGAGTATTGCTTTAGACACCACTTGTCCTGGTTGCTTCACAGACCTTTGGAGAGGCTCCATATCTAATTTCCCCTATTTTCCTGGGGCTGCCCACACTTCTGGGCTCACTTCAGCATAGGTCTTGCCAGACATCTGCCAGACAAAGCCACAACTCTGTATCACCTTTACAATATTAATTTGTATTCCTAAATTAGCCATCAAATCCCTTCTCAGTAAACTACAATCAGAATTAGGAACAAATAAAAGCTCCTGCATTTCAAACCCATCCCCCACATCTTCTTACACTGGTTGAATAAAACACACCAGCTCATCTTTCCCACTTATCCCTGAATACTGCTGTCTAAATCCCTTCTGGATTTCCCTATTGCCCTTTGGGTGTCCATGTCCTTGATTACCTCTGGGAGAATGTGCAGACTCCCTCAACATTCACCCAAGGGACCCTTCAGAGATATTTTGGGATCATCATCCCTTTGTGCTGGGAGCCCTTCCTGGCTTTCCCTTTTCTCCTCCATGGGTGCCATGTTTAGTCCCCGAAGATCCCACTGCACTCACTGATGAGATTTTCAGAGCTCTCTGGCTACCGACTCTTCCCAGCCCCTGATGTGTCCCTCGTCTGTCTCCTGGTCACTCTCAGGTCCCAATCCATGCCCGGTGCCGCCGCCCCCCAGGGAGCCGATCACCCAAACTGGGTGAGGCACCTTCAGCTCCACTCGCTGCCCCCGCCCCGGATGGGGGAAGGAATTCCGGCCGGGCCCCAAGGTGTGTGGAGAACTTCACATCACCAGAGGATTCTGTGCACAGAGAAGACAGAGGAGTCCTGTAAAAGTGATTTCATTGACAGAAGAAGGGGCAGAGGCCATGGGCCATTTGCCATGGGGTCTGTGCAGTTGCCAAGGCCGGGCCCCCCCGCGCTGCCGTGGCGGGAGCGGCTGCAGTGGGGACCGAGTGCGGGCGGGAGCGGCCGAGAGCCCAGCGCTGCCCCAGCCCGAGCTGCCCCAGCTCCATCCCTGCCCCTGCGCTGGGATGCTGTGGGTTTGGGGGGAAGAGGGAGCCGGCAGGGGGTGCTGGGCCTGGGGGCAGCAGGAGAAGGGAAGGAGAAGCAGGGCTGGAGAACAAAATGGTCAAAGGAGGCACGTGGGAGGATAAGGTGGGATTTTGCAGGAGGAGGAGGAATAGTAGGAGGAAGAGGAGTGTGAGGACACACAGAGGAGTAGGGACACAGGAGGAGGAGGAGCAGAAATGGGGGAAGCAGCACAAGGTTCCACCCCTCCCTGTATCTGCAGCCTCTGCCCCAACTCCAGGAGCGTTGCCCCACCACGTGCAACAAGTGACCAAAGAGGGGGAACCACGGTTTTCACAGGGGTAAATCTTGGTGTTTTGCAGATTTATTTTGAAGAAGGTTTTTGCTGTCTTTTTTTGTGGGGGCTGAATCTTTATATTTTGGAAGGGGGTTTTGCTGAATTTTGCTGTTTGCAGAGTTTTTGATTTATATCTTGAAGATCTGGAAGATTTTCAGTTGGGATCTTGGTGTTTTTCAGCTTCCTGTAGACACAAGATGCCCAATCTTTTCCTGAGAGGAACTTGGGCAAGGAGAAACCCCCAGCCCAAGACACTCTCCTCTTGTTTTTTCCCAAACCAAGGTTGGTCATTCCTAAGGCGTGAGCGGATGGAGGAGAAGGAAAAGCCCCAGAGATCCCTCAGGAGGAGGGGCTGCAAACCCAGTCCAGGGAGCTGCGAGGAGGAAAGACCCTCCCTGAGCCGGGAAGGTGGCCGGAGATGCAGGCAGAGCTCAGAGCTGGTGGAGAAGCCTCATGGAGGGGAGAAGCCCCACAAGTGCTTGGAATGTGGGAAGGGCTTCAGATGGAGCTCCCAGGTGATCCTGCACCAGATGATCCACAGTGGGGAACGGCCCTACGAGTGTGGGAAATGTGGGAAGAGCTTCATGACTATTTCTTGCCTGTTGCGGCACCAGGTGATCCACACAGGGGAACGGCCCTACACCTGCTTGGAATGTGGGAAGAGCTTTGGGGTCAGCTCCAACCTGAGCAAACACCAGCACATCCACACTGGAGAGAGGCCCTACAAGTGTCCTGTGTGTGGGAAGAGGTTTCAGACCAGCTCCAGTTGCCTCGTACATGAGCGGATTCACAGAGAGGAGAGGCCCTTCCGCTGCCCCGACTGTGGGAAGGGATTCAAGCAAAACTCCACCCTCACTCTGCACAGGCGCATCCACACCGGGGAGAGGCCCTACGAGTGTCCTGAGTGTGGGAAGAGCTTCTCTGTCAGCTCAAACTTGACCCGACACCAACGGAGCCACCATTAAGGGAAGCCCTGTGAGTGCCCCGAGTGTGGGAAGAGCTTCGTGCTCTGCTCCAGCTCCATCCCCCATGGGAGGATCGGTGTTGGATGATCCCCAGTGACCCCCGTTGGGTCGAGCCCTGGTGATCTGTGATCCTGCTGATCCCTGTTAGGTGGGGGGAAGGGGTTGGAGACATTTGTCTCCCTTCTCCTTGTCCTGCTGTGATTTTGTTGGTAATAAATTCCCTCCCTGTGCTCAGGCTGGGTCTGTTGTTCCCGTTATGTGCTCGGGGCGGGATCTCTCCTGTTCCTTCTCTCCACTCCCGGGCCTCTCCGCAGCCAATCAGACAACGCAATGAAGAAGATTCAGCCAATCAGGGAGAGCAGCTCTGATGACTCACCGGTTGCCGGGCAGACCCGCAGCACCCAGTGTTCCCCACCTGGACCCCACCCTCCCCGCCCAATCACGATCCCCCCGCGGGGTTACCCCAAGTCCCTCCCCACAATAAACGGAGCTGGGTCTAATTGGGAAACTTTATTGGGAACACTGGGAGCAGCTAGCCTGGGGCAGAGTGACAGTAGGTCTGGAATGAAAACACTGTCCCTCCAAAATCAGGGTGGTGAAGGAGTGGGGGGGTCGTGGCTGGGCCTGAGGCCACGGGGAGGGGCTGCAGCCGCTGCCCGGTCAGGAGCTCTGTGGACTGAGAAAAGGGGGAGACACCAGGCTGGGGTCTCCAGGGAGAGCACACATGCTCTTGGGGAGGGGGAACACGAGCCCCCTGTCCTCCACTCACTTTCTTGCACAAGTAGAAGCCAAGCCACAGTTCAAGGAAGATGAAGCCCAACACAGAGCCCCGGATCCCCATCTCCACCCTTCTTTGGGCGGTGTCTGGCAGCACTTCTGGGGCTCTGCAGGGGTCAGAGCCTGCCAAAGCCTCTCACAGATATCCCAAGCCCTTCCAAATACCCTCCAATTTGCCCCGAGCCTACCCAGAACTCCCTGAGACCTCTGTCACTTTCCAGCCTTCCCTGAACCCATCAAAGCCCCTCCTTAGCCCGCTCCCATAGCCCCCTCCCTGTTCACCCCCACCACCCTAGGACCCCCAAACCCTCTCCCAGTCCCTTCTCACCCCCACCAGGACTCACCAAGATCCTCCCAGTCTCTTTCCAACACAACCAACATGATTCCAATACTTGTTTTCCAATCCCTGATCTTTTTTTCCATCCCCTCCAGGCTCACTCAAATCCCTCCCTGTAACACACAGCACATCCAACCTCCCTCCCACTGCCCACCAGGACCCCCAGAACCCCATCCCACCCTACTCAGCATCCTTCAAATCCCTTCTCAGCCCTTCTAGACTCTGAGCCCTACCCCCAATTTAAACCAGTCTATGTCATACTTTCTCCCAGCTATACCCAGCACATCCCAACCCCTCTCCCAGGCCCCTCCAGTGCCTCCCCCACTCCCCCTGCACTGTGGGGTCCAGGCTGTGCCCCAGTGCCGGCTCAGGGGGTGCTCCAGACTGATGTGCTCCACCTGGCACCTGGAGGTGACCCTGCAACTGGGAGGGATTTCCAGCAGCACCAGGAGCTGGTGGGTCCAGTCCCCACTGGGCACCAGGTCAGTGGCCACCACATGCCCTGAGAGCTCCTGCTGGCCCTGGAACCACCTCAGCTGGATCTGGGCAGGGTAGAAATCCATCACAGAGCAGAACGGGCAGCCGGGGCTGGGCTGGGAGCTCAAGGGCCACAGTGAGATGGCAAAACTGGGGAGCACTGGGAGAGATGGGAGAGGGCTGGTGTGGCACTGAAGGGGACTGGAAATGGACTGGGAGGCACCAGGGGTGCACTGGGAAAGAGGGTGGAGGACTGGGAGTGGCCTGAGAAGGCTGGGAATGACTGAGCATAGATTGGGATTTGACTGAGAAGGACGGGCAGGATCTGGGAGGGACTATGGGGACAGTGGGATGAACTGAAGTGGGACTGGGAGGGACTGGGAGAGCCACAGAGTCACTGGGGGAGGGGCAGGAAGCCCCAGGGATGGGCACAAGGAGTGCTGGGGGCTCTGGGGTGATTCCCAGGGAGGTTTTGAGGGGCTCCAGGGTCATTCCCAGGCCAGGGCCTGACGGGACCTGCTCTGCCCCACGCTCAGCTCTGTGCTCCATGAGGAACGGGGTTATCACCTCGTGGTTGTGCTGGCACTGAGTGTTCACAGAGCCCACAGGAACTCCAGCCATTCCAGGCTGCTGATCAAGTGCCTCACATTCATCTCCCCATAGGGAGTGTCCACCCTTCTCCCTATTTCCCCTTTCACATCTCTCCCCTCCTTTATTGTCAGCTGCTCCTCAGTGCACTTTTGGTGTCCCATTCCCTCCTTTTGCCCCTTCATCCCCTTTTCCCACAATCCCCGCATTCCCAGCCCCCTGTTATTCAGTTTTAGAGACCCACTCTCCCCTTTTCCCACTTTCCCACCCGGTAGACTCCTTTCTCATCTTCTCCCAATCCTCAATCCCCTCCCACTCTTCCTCTGGAGGTCCTGCTCCTCCCACCACTCAATTTAGGGGTCTCATCACCCCCTTTTTCCCCCTTCTCTCCCCGTTTCCCATCGTGTCCCACATCCCCGCTCCCCGAGAGCTCCGCGCCCGCTCCAGGGGGGCTCCAGCCCCACCAGTGCCACCAGTGCGGCCCCAGCTGCCGCCACTCGCCCGTGGCCAGCGCTGGCAGGAGCCGCCAGCCCCAAAGCAGCGGCTGGGGCTGCGCTGGGAGCCCCTGCCCGAGCGGGCCGGCTCATGAGCGCCGCACGCTCTCATTGGCTGAGAGCATTTTGGGGACCTGTTTGTCTGGGGCTCCCGGTAACTGATGAGTCATCAACTCTCGCGCTCTGATTGGCTGCAGCGCGTCCGGCCGGTTTTGGGTCGCAGCCCTGGTGCGGTTTCCTGCGGAGGGGGAACCTTGGGGCGCTGGGCAGGCGGGAGCTCAGCTGTGCCCAAAAATGTGTCCCAGGTACGCGAGAGCTCAGCGGAGCCCATGGCGAGGGCTCCCCGATGCAGGGACCCCCCAAAGCCGCTCTGTCCCTGCCCCCGGCCGCACAGGGGAGAGAAAATGGAACCGAGGGTTCCTGGGTGGGGATAAGGACCGGGAGGGATCCCTCAACAAACTCCGGCACAGGCACAACAGACCCAGCCTGGGCACAGGGAGGGAATTTATTACCAACCAAATCACAGCGACACAAGGAGAAGGGAAAGAAATCTCTCAAACAACTTCCTCCCACCCAATGGGGAAAACCAGGGCCACGGATCAGCAGGGCTCTGCCCAACGGGGGTCACTGGGGATCATCCAACACCAATCCTCCCATGGGGGATGGAGCTGGAGCAGAGCACGAAGCTCTTCCCACACTCGGGGCACTCACAGGGCTTCCCTTAGTGGAGCCTCCGTTGGTGTCGGGTCAAGTGAGAGCTCCGGGTCCCTTCGTGTCTCCATCCCTCGATCGGGCCTCCCCCTGGTGTGGATGTGCTGATGGGTGATGAATTCGGAATTCCAGCTAAAGGTCTACCCACATTCCAGGCAGTTCCCTGGTGTGGATCTGGCAGTGCTCGGTGAGGTTGGAGCTCCAAATGAAACTCCTGCCACATTTCTCACACCCATTGAGCCATTTCCCTGTGTGAATATTCTGGTGTTCCCTCAGGTGGGAGCTGTAGCAGAAGCTCTTCTCACATTCCAAGCACTTGTGGGGCTTTTCTCCCTCCTCCTCTCACATTCCAAGCACTTGTGAGGTTTTTCTTCCTCCTCCATCCAGCTGTGGCTTGGAAATGACAAATCCTGGTTTGAGGGGAAAAAGAAGGTGGGGACTCCTTGGGCTGGGGGCTTCTCCTGCCCAAATCCATCTCTAGAACATAAGAGGTGTCTTGCGTCCGTGAAATTCTCCAAACTATCAAGATTCAGCCAAAAAAAATCCCCTCCAAGGTGTCCCCATCTCTGATCTCTCCACTTTGGGGTTCCAGCCCCTGCAGGGTGCGCTGGGGCGATGGTCCCGTGGCCGGGGGTGCTGCAGCCACAGGGGGCACTGGAACCTCCTGTTTCTCCTTCTTTGCCTGCTCCTGCTCCTCCTCTCTTCTGCTCCTCCTTTTCCCATCTCCCCTCCTCCTCCTCCTGCTGCCTCCTCCTTCCCAATCCCACCTCCTCCCCAGTTTCTGCACTCTGCATATTTAGAGTGGAAAACCTTGCTTGTTTTTAGAACTAGAACAAAGATCCCAGATGGAACAAGCCCTGCTGGTTTTAGTCAGAAGCATCAGTGACTAAAGGTCATGTTTCCTTTGGTTTGTCCCGTCTTTGCTCCTCCTCAGTGTTCAGGCTGGACTATGGGGTGTCCTTGTTTGCTGCATTTTCGGGGTTCCTCTTGGATCCTTTGGGCACTGGGCTGTGCCCTGGGAGGATTCTTTGTGCTCCTTTGTGACACAGGAGAACCTTCCAAGCAGTTTTGCATGAGCTGCTGCTGTGGTGTCACAGGAACGTTGCCACATCCCAGCGTGTTCCCATTGCTGTGGGACACAGAGGCCTCAGTGCCCAGAGCGGCTCTGGGTGCTGCTGATTGCCGGAGGATCCTCCTGCCCGAGGCATTCCCAGCAGCCAGCTCAGCCCTGACGTGTCCTTCTGTGCTTGCAGGGCACAGCCTGCAGACGTGTGCAGCGCAGCCACAGTGATCCAGCAAGTGGCTGCTGCAGTTTGCACTCTGTGCTCTGTGCCTTATTCGGGGTATTTTCTAACCCACTTGGCAAGTCAGTCGAGTTTTTCCCTCGGTGCAGCATCTGTGGCTTTGGGCTTGCTGTGTGCTTTCTGTTCTTCCTCTGGACCTGAGCTGACTCTGTAACCCAATTGCCATGAAGACACCGTTGGTTTGGGAGAGCTCCTGCCAGCAGCTGCAGCTGTAAAGGGGTGTCTGCAGCCAGCCAGGCGTTTGCAGTGAGGCCTGGGGGGTTCTGTTCCCTCAAGCAGGGCGTCTGTGGCACTGGAGCCTGGAACTGCCCCGTTTGCTGCTCCAGCCAAGAACTGACACAGCCCAGCATTTTGTGCTGTTCTCTTGCTTGCTCTGGGAAGGGACTGTGGCTCCTGCAGGGATGCTGTGAAAGCAAAATGCTCTCTTGGGCTTGCCTTGCTCTGTGGCATTTCCCACCACAGGCAATTCTTTTCCTACCAGCATCTGGTTCATGTTCCCTCTCCCATTGCAGGGCACCTCATGTTTGGATCCCAAGCAGCTCCTCCTTCAGTGAGTGGGAAGAAACCTTTGGTGCTCAGAATTGTGCAGCAAGTTGTGAGCTCTGTGTGTGGCAGCCCAGTGCCAGCTGGGAGGCTGAAGGAAAGTTCCTGTCAGGGTCTTTGCAGCAGCAGCAGCAGCAAAGGGATCCCTGGCAGTTTTCTCCTTTTCTGCTGAAGAGTTTTAGAAGAGCTGAAGGTTTGGTTTTGCAGGCAGAAGATTGGCCTTAGCCATGGTGAAATATCAAATGCCCACCAATAAGTGGCAATGTCAACTTTAGTCCATTGTTAGTTTGAACAGCTCTGAACTCTGCTTCTGCTTAGTGCAGCTGGATGTGTAGCTGAGGATAAATAAGGTGATAACTGAGATAGAACTTCCTGTCCCTCACGCTGCCCTCTGTCCACAGGGCACAAAAGCTGCATCAGCTGTGGCAGAAACAGGACTTCTGGACAGCAAATCAATATGATTATGCAGAAACCAAATTATTGTTTATTTTTTAGCCCTAGTTATACATTCTAAAACTACTGTCCATGCAGTCACACATTTCTTGATTGGTGGGTCTGTGCTGTTCACCTGCCCTGCACGAGCCCCCCAAAGGTGATGATTGGTGGTCCTCCACAGCTTCACCACCCATCTTTATCTTGAGTCTTCTAACCTTGGTATTCTGTGTTTCAGCTCCTTCTCTCTTGATTTAGCACAGTTTATGTTTCAGCAGCCTTGAAGGGTCTCAACAAGTTGTCAAAAAACACCTAAAAATGGCTCATCCTGTGCACCTGTTATAAACACTGGTCTAAACTAAGAAATATACAGAAAACAGCTAAGCATGTGAAAGAACAGTGAAATATGCAGAAAAACAGCTAGGCAGTAAAACATGGAGAAAAGCAGCTAAATATAGTTTTTGGCTGGTGCAGACAATACAGAGCAAGGCCTGGATTTGTTCAGACATGCCCACTGTGGCCTAAACTTGTTCAGCATTTCAATAACTCCCCCTTTTTCTTCTTGGACCAGCCAGATCCTCTATCTTATCTTATCTTATCTTATCTTATCTTATCTTATCTTATCTTATCTTATCTTATCTTTCTTATCATCTCTTATCTTATCTTATCTTATCTTATCTCTTTCACTCATCTCATACCTCTCATCTCTCTATCTCAATCTTAATCATTAACTTTATTTATGGAAAAAGTAATGCGATAATGACTAACAAAAATATCCAAACCCCCTTGATTGTATCTTTCAACCATCCAGGTATTCCCTATCCTTCTAACCATTCTTCCAAACCCCAGTCATTCACAGTTAATTTCTTCATGTTATCTTGCAGTTATTTGTGCCAAGCAACTCAGGTATTGTTTTGATGCAGAAAACACCTGGGTCTGTTGGCAGTTTCCCATCCAGGTAGAGCCAGGGCGTGGCCAGAGCCCAGGTCCTAATTGGAAGAGAATTCCATGACATATATATACATATATATATATTAAAAACAAACAAACAAACAAACAAACAAAAAAAACCAACAAAACAAGACTCTTAAGAATAGAAGCCACAACCAAACATTTTTGGATGAGAATGTAACCAAACCCCTTCAGCATCTTGTTCTCGCTGAAGTTTTTCCTCAGGCTTGTTCTCTCTCACAAGAGCCACAAGATCATCAGTTTAGAAGAGGCTTCCAACAAAGATGAGATATCATTACTTAAACTCTGAAAATACTGAAAGTCATGAGAGAACAGAGAGGCAGCCTGGATTAAAGAGATGCATATGCAACTAGAAAAGAAAAAGCAAAGATCCTGAATATGGCACATGTCTTGTAGATAATTACAGCAAGAGATGTTAAAAAGCTGGAACATAACATTGTCTAAACTTAGTGATACTGAAACTTAATAAAAATGAAATCGAACAGAATTAACTTAATAG
>JAREIS010002600.1:0-11316 GCA_030060385.1 Muscicapa striata striata | reverse complement strand
CTCAATCCGGAGACTTAGTAAAGGGACTTGAATTAAAGCATGTTTCACCTTTTCAAAACTTTTATCATTCTCCTCTGTCCATTTTAGGCGATTACTGGTAATTTTTTAAATAAAAATTTCACTTTCTCCCAACCTCTATTCATTGATGAAAATTCCCAGACCCCAAAATTTTCTTCACTTCTTTTTTTTTTGGGGGCCCAGGTTAATTAGAGACTCTTAGGGCCCAATTTTTTTTTCCTTTTTAGCCAATGTCCTTTTTTACTTTGGTTTTGAATTAAAATTTTTACTAGATACCTTAAAACCCCTATTCCCCCAAAAAAAAGTTTAAAATTTTTATAGTCCCATTTTTTTAGATTTCTTTTTTTTTGCTTTAAAAGATTATCTACATTTGAAAATTTCACCCTTCGGGTGGCTAAAAAGCTGCATTTTTTGGGGCCCCAAGAGGTTGGGGGATTCTGTAAAGCCCTGAGGCAAACTTCTAATGCCGCCCCTTCCCAGGGTTTTCCCCTTTCAAAGGCAAATAATCTCTACTACTTTTGTTAAATGGGCATGCCCAGAAGGCATCTTTAGATCTATTGCACTGTACCAAGTGTAGTCAGGGACAGCTGATTTAAGGAGGTAAGGGTTTCATACTACAGAAAATTTAGTAATACTTTGTTGATTTGTAGCCCTCAATCTGCACTGTGGTCTGTAATTCCTGTCTGTCTTTGACAGGCAAAATAGGAGACATGGACATGTGGTTCTAAAGTCCCTTGTTGCAAAAAGGTTTCTATGACAGGTTTAAGGCCTCGTCCCATTCCAGTGATATTGATATCGCATTTAACTCAAATAGGCAGATCAGATCAGTGATTTTCACTTTGGTGATTTAATTTTTAACTTCTCTATTTCCCAGGGGTATGCCACACTCAGGACATATTTGTTCCTCATCCTTTTGGGTTAAAGGCATAAATTCTATTGTCCTTGGGATACTTCAGTTTTCAAATCCAATGCTATTATTAAATCCCCCACCAATAAATTATTTTCTGCCTCTGACAGATCATTTAATTAAATTTTGCCTGGGTCTCAGTTTGCACATTTTAATAACAGGCACCCGAGATGGTTCACCTTTGCTCCAACCACGCAGTGCTAGGTTTACACCTTTGGTGGATGTTTAATTGAGGATTTTCCGCTCCTGTATCTCCTAAAAATTCCACCTCCTCTCCCTGGGGACTGATTCTAAATTTTATCAAGGGCTCTTTAGATGGTAAGGTCCCCCATACATACAGCCCCTGACGCCCCTATTCGTCCTCCTCCTGAACATTTTCTTGTCCCATATCCTCTCTTTTTACGATTTTTCTTTAGATGACCTTTGTATAACTCCTTTGTGTCCCAACATCTTAGTATTATTCCCAAAAAGGGTGCCTGGTGGTATTTCTGGCAACTTACTTGTCTTATCTTTATTTCTTTGTGGATCACAGGAACTTGGACCCCTTCATGGGTCATTCAGACTTAAAACTTTACTCTTTCTTTGTCCCATTTTTTTACCTCAGGAGACTGTCTTGAGATGTTTGTGCTCCCCTTGTGATCCGCCTGGGTCAGGATGGGAAGGAATTTGCCTCTACCTGGGCTGGGATGGGAAAAGCAGCTTTCCTCTTCCCTCTGTGACTCATGTGTTGCTCTCCACTTTTCCCTGCCCGGGTCCCACCTCTGCCTGGGCTGGGATGGGAAAAGAACCCAACTTCTCCCTGGGCTAGATGGGAAAAGCAGCCTCCTCACTCGCTTTGTCCCTTCACTGGCCGGGTCCCTGGCAAGGGATACCGGAACACATGGATAGAAGGGCTCTGCTCTCACTTCATGGCAAAATCCACGTCTCATTCAGGCAAGCACACAGTCACCTCCACCAAACCAGACAATTACTTCCAGCTTCCATGCTCCTGTCTGGGTCTTCGTGCACGAGAATTACAGGTGATTTTGCCGCGATCTTCCAGGGAGCTCTTTCCTTGCTCAGTCTATATCGTGAGGTTGGGTCCGAGAACCACTGACAAACCAGGGCCACAGTAGGGGGGAGCCTCCCCAAAATCACAGTGCCTCTCGGGGCTCCAAGGACATCCTCAGTTTTGGCATCAAATTGTTATAAATGAGAAACAAAAAGTCTCAATACTTAGCAAAATTTATATTGCTTTATTTTATATAGATGGAGCAAGCAGCACTGGAGAACGTGAGGGGTCACCGCCCACTCCACGCTCCATCAAACCTTGGTTTGCAGCCTCTTCCTATAGTATGGTCTCTCGTTGTAATCAATAATTTTTTTGCTGTCATAATTTTGCCAGGTAAGCAGCAGTGGTTCAAATAAACACCTGCAAAGTCTCTGGGCGATAGTCAGTCTCATAGATAACCATCTGGTCTTGGTAGGTAAAAACCGACCAAAGTCGGGACGTCTGGTCTTTGTAGATAGGCAGCATTGATCAAACAAAGGCAGGCAGTCTCAGTTTGCAAAATCTATCGGACCATCGGAAAGTCTGATTTTGCAAACTGGTAGTAGATACAACTTATTTAGAAAACATAATATTCATAAGGGGGGGATTTAAAACAGAATCATTTAATAATGTATTTTCCTGTATCTAGTGTCTATGCTTCACTTCAGCCCTTAGTATTCTGGTTTTTACAAACCCCAACACTTTTATTGTTAACACAAATCTTTTATCAATTATCGCACAAGTTGGCCAAATGTTAAGAAAAGATCTTCCCCCCTTCTCTCCCTTCTTCTAAAGGCTTAACTTTGTCCCATATTCCCTTCTCCCTCCCCTTTCAGAGGCACAGGGGATGGGTGTCACAGTCAGGTCATGTCACAGCCTTCCCCTCAGGGACAGGGATCCTTGTCCTGCTTCAGTCTGGGGTCCCTCCCACGGAGCACAGCCCCTCAGGAACAGGCTGCTCCAGCAGGGATCCTCCACAGGCTCACAAATCCTGCCAGGAGACACTTCCATGGTCCTGCAGGGGCTTCCACGGGCTCGGGGCGTCTCTCAGGCCACCCCTAATCCGGCCCGGGCTCCTGCCGGGACTGCAGGTGGGTCCCTGCTCCATCCCGGCCTCACCCCGAGCTCCCGGCGGTTCAGGGCAGCAGCGGCTTTTTCAGCCTCAGCCTGCGCCGGGCCCTGCCCGAGTCTGGAAGTGTCTATGGCCTGAGAGAGCCCGCCCCTCGCTGCGATTGGCTGATTCAGCCGTCACTCCTCGTTCTCGTGCCCTGATTGGGCAGAGCGGGGACAAGCCCGGCCCCGGGGCCAAAGGCACCATTGTGGCAGCGTCTGTGCGGGCCGGGGAGCGGCAGCAGCGGCCGGAGCCCGGTGAGGCTGCAACGGAGCTCGGAGGCGGCCCCAGCGCAGGTGGGAGCCGCGCTCGGTTCTGCGGGGGCTCGGGGCTCGCTGCGGGCGGAGGGGGCGGCAGGGGGCTCTGGCGGGTTGGTTGTGCCGTGCCCGGCCCGTGTTCCCCGGGGCTGAGGGCGCTGCGGGAGCGGCTGCCCGCGTCTCCTTCCCGCTGGAGCCTAGGCAGGAGCCGCTGCCGGAGCAGCGCTGGCTCGTCCCGGTTCCTGTGGGTAGCACAGAAGTGGCTGCGCTGTGCCCGGGGCTGTGCGGGAAAATTCACGTGGCCAGAGGTTTGTGTGCCCAAAGGAGACAGAGGAGTCCTGTAAAAGTGACTTTACTGATGAACGAAGGCAGAGGCCATGCGGCATTTGCCATGCGGTCTCTCTAATTGTTGCAGTACGCAGCCTCCTTTTTATCCTCATTTTCCCGGCTTCATTTCCCTCTCCCGTTCCCCTCTGGCTGAGGTACTTGGAAGGTTCCGACTTCCTGATCCACCTGCTGCATGTCCTGCTTAATATCTACTCCTCCTTTGGTATAACATCCGACATTCACTGCTCTGTTTAGTGTTTTTTCTTCTCAAAGATCAGGAATTGAACCGGATTTTGGCAGGACGGGTTTATCTGTAAATTAGTAACATTTTCTGAAGCTGATGGTTTCTCCTGCTGTTTCCTTTTATACCCATCCCTGGCCCTAACTCCAGGCACATTCATGTTACTCAGTTCAGTCTCTCTTCTCATTTTCTCAAAAATTATCTTTACTAACTGTAATTACCATTTGTTCAATCTCTTTTCCTGAGTCCTCTTTGGTTTTGGGGTTATAAATGGGTGCTTTACCCCAGCAGTGTTAATTTGCATTTCAAAAGCTCCTCTCTTGGCTGCTGGAAACCAGTGCTAATCTTCCAGAGAAGCCATTGCATGACTCACATGTGGCCCCTCCACAATCTGGTTTTTACTTGGTATCTTTAGTATTAGACTCAAGGCATTACTTGATTCTTCCCAGGATGTGTAACAGAAATCGTTTCATCGTCCAGTACTGCAGAGAAAATAATTTCATGACACCTGAGTTTTCCTAGATTTTCCCTAAACTTTATATAGTCTGAACCATAGAAATCCGGTACTTTAGTGTTCATTGCTTCCAAATTGTTCTTAGGAATTGGTTTCCTGTTGGACCTGGATTTCTCCTCCTCTGATATTAATTAGGTCCCACTCCAGGATTTCCTTGTCAGACTTTTCCTGACCAAGTGTCTTCAGCACTGCCAGGGGCCATGTCTGGGGTGGGTGTTCCTGGATATTTTTTACTGGTCTTTATCTTTGTGGGTATCTTTTGGGCTATTCCCAGTGTTTTGAAATGTTAAACTCAACTCTGTTGAGTGTTGAAAAAACCCTTTAAAATTCCTTTTCCCGAGGCAAAGGGAAACCAAGCCTGAGTTCAGAAATAAGATTTTAAAAATTTTAAATGTTGTTTATTTTCCAACAATCGAATCCCAGGCAACCCAGTGTGTGAGTGTAACTGAGAGCCAGAGTGGAATTGTGCCGCTGTGTTCCCCAGCAGCTGTGGCAGTGCAGGCACAGAAAGCAGCCAAGCTGCAGCAGTGGCAGCAAGGATTGGCCCCAGTGGCTGGAGATGCCAAAGGAGGGTGGCCAGGCAGAGGATTTGAGCAGAGGATGTGTGGGCAGGCCCAGGGGCTTCCCCCGCTGTGGAGCCCTGGCTGCTGCTGCGTTGCCTTCAGTGCAGGCTCAGTGGGGCCTCCCGTGCTGGTGCTGCAGGCGGGAAGTGCAAATGTGCGGGGCTGGAGAGCCCCTGAGCCCAGGGTGAGGGGTCCCCCCGTGCTGAGCTGTGCTGGGGCTGTTTCTGTGCTCAGGGACACTTGGCATGGGCCACGGCACTTGGCCACCAGTGGGGCTTCTCTGCACTCCTCAGGCAGAGTGTAAGTCTTGGTCTAATTGCCTTTCCTTAATCAGAGCGTGTCTTGCAACACTTTTCCCTTCTCCTGCCATTGCAGATCCACATAACACATTTTGCAGATCCATAAACACATTTTGTCCCTGAGGCCAGGGAATGTCTCATCAGTCTCTCCTGTGCTGGCTCTGGAGCTCTGTCCCTTGGATGCAGCCATGGGTTTGTTGCCAGCCCCTGTGCAGGCTGTTCAAACAGGAGGCTGGGTTCAACCCTTCCCCTGTCCTCAATTCTAAATCCTCCTGTGCCACTGAACAAGTTTCATTCTGTAATCACTGAGCACTGCTCATCCATGTAGAGGCTCTTTTGGTTATCAAAGCTTTAACTTGGTGCCAGACTTGAACAACAGGAGTTCCACCTGACATCAGTTTTTGGGCCTCAGGTCCCATTAAAGCTGTGGTTACACAATTCTGCAGAGAGTGAGGCCACTCTGGGCACTGGGTTAAACATTTTAGCCCAAGAATTCCTTTGGCATTGCCCCATGTAACATCCACATTTTTAAAAATGAGTTTCACTTTCCTGGTAAATATTTAAAATTTTAATGATAGACAGTAAGCTACAAACAATAAAGCAAAAGGTTATAACAGCAGGGTGCTTTGCCTTCAGCCAAGTACACACACTTACTCAGAAAACAAAATGCATCAAGCTGTTGCATATAAATAGATCTTCATGCATTATTCAAAAGCATTAGCCTCCAACATGTAAATCAATAGTTTTTCCTTCTCTGTGGGTCTGGAGTCCCATAATCCAATAATGTGAAGGATTTCCTGATTATCTTTTCTTTTCCACCATTCTCTGAGTTAGTTACATGAACAAAAGCTTTTTACATTACCATGTTATACTGCAAGAAAAATACATTTATCACCCTGCTATTTTTAAGTTTTGTTAATAGCAAAACTAAAAGAAACTGTATTCATACAGCAAAGTTTTCCAGCATTTTACATGTAGCTTTCATTTTAATATTTGCCAAAAGCCAAAAATATTATAGGTACTATACCACGCATACAATGCAAATTTCTGTGTTTGGAAGAGCCATGGCTGTGTTACAAATAATTTTGGTTTTATTTAATTTTCGGAAGTTTTGCTGTTTCTTGTGTCCATACCACAAAATCGAGACTATCTGGGTTTAAAAAGTGACACAATGTACTGGCTCAAACAGAAAACCCTCAATCCAAATCTTGCAATTTTGTATTAATCCTCAGACTTCTTGCAACTCCATTTAGTCATGGATTACTTGTGAGATTCCCTGGTGTCTCTCTGGGTCAATACCTCACAAAATTCAGGCAAAATGTGTCCCAAGTATTTAACCTTTTTCTTTATCATTTACACTCTTTTTTCTAATACTAAAATATGCTTTTTAACCTGAACATTCAGCCATTTCACAGAGGCTTCTTCTACAACTTCTTGTCCTCCTGATTGGAGCAAGTCACCCACATCCTGAATTAACCCAATCCCTGGGGTGGGGTAAATTCTTGTGATATTTTCTGCAAGGCTTGCCCCAATAAGGCTGGTGCTTCTGTGCATCCCTGCAGAAGGACCGTCCATGTCTTTACCATTTTCCCTTCTGCCTCTTGTTCCCACTCAAAGGCAAAATACAGTTTAGCATCCTGTGTGAGTGGGCATCCCCAGAAAGCATCTTTGACATCAAGTACTGAATGGTGTCAGTGTGAGGAGGGAAGCTGGTTCAAGATGGTATAAGGATCTGAGACTGTGGGGTGCCTGGGTTTAATAATCTCATTTATTATTCTTAGGTCCAGCACCATTCTATGGATTCCATCTGATTTCTTGACTGGCAGGATAGGAGCATTCTAGGGAGAGATCCCTGGCTCCAAAAGCCCTGCCTTTAGCAGGGACTCAATAACAGGCTGTGAGCCCTTCCTTCCCTCCCTTGGAATAGGGTATTGCTTTTAGACACCACTTGTCCTGGTTGCTTCAAAGTCTTTTGCAGAGGCTCCATATCTAATTTTCTCTATTTTCCTGGAGCTACCCACACTTCTGGGTTCACTTCAGCATAGGCCTTGCAGACATTTGCGAACGGCACAACTCTGTATGGCCTTTACCATATTCATTTGCATTCCCTAATTAGCCATCAAATCCCTTCTCAGTAAATTACAATCAGAATTAGGAGCAAATTAAAGGTCCTGCATTTCAAATGCACGCACCACATCTTCTAAGAGTGGTTGAATAAAACACACCAGCTCATCTTTCCCACTTATCCCCTGAATACTGCTGTCTAAATCCCTTCTGGACTTCTCTTATTGCCCCCCTGGGTGTCCATGTCCTTGATTACCTCTGGGAGAATGTGCAAATTCCCTCAACATGCTCCCAAGGGACCCTTCAGAGATATTTTGGGATCATCATCCCTTTTGCTGGGAGCCCTTCCTGGCTTTCCCTTTCTCCCCTCCATGGGTGCCCTGCCATGTTTAGTCCCCGAAGATCCCACTGCACTCACTGATGAGATTTTCAGAGCTCTCTGGCTGCCGACTCTTCCCAGCCCCCTGATGTGTCCCTCGTCTGTCTCCTGGTCACTCTCGGGTCCCCAATCCATGCCCGGTGCCGCCGCCCCCCAAGGGAGCCGATCACCCAAACTGGGTGAGGCACCTTCAGCTCCACTCGCTGCCCCGCCCGGATGGGGAAGGAATTCCGGCCGAGCCCCAAGGTGTGTGGGAAACTTCACATCACCAGAGGATTCTGTGCACAGAGAAGACAGAGGAGTCCTGTAAAAGTAATTTCATTGACAGAAGAAGGGGCAGAGGCCATGGGCCATTTGCCATGGGGTCTGTGCAGTTGCCAAGGCCGGGCCCCCCCGCGCTGCCGTGGCGGGAGCGGCTGCAGTGGGGACCGAGTGCGGGCGGGAGCGGCCGAGAGCCCAGCGCTGCCCCAGCCCGAGCTGCCCCAGCTCCATCCCTGCCCCTGCGCTGGGATGCTGTGGGTTTGGGGGGAAGAGGGAGCTGGTAGGGGGTGCTGGGCCTGGGGGCAGCAGGAGAAGGGAAGGAGAAGCAGGGCTGAAGAACAAAATGGTCAAATGCTGCACCTGGAAGGATAAGGTGGGATTATACAAGAGAAGGAGGAATATTAGGAGGAAGAGGAAAGTGAGGAAGAGCAGGGACACAGGAGGAGGAGAAGCAGGAAGCAGTACAAGATTCCACCCCTCCCTGTATATGCAGCCTCCCCCCCAGCCCCAGAAGCGTTTCCCTCCCACACGCAGCCGGAGGCCAGGGAGGGGGATCCGTGATTTCCACAGGGGTGAATGTGGTTGTTTCTGAGCTTTTTTGGGGTAAATATTGGTGGTTTGTTTTTTTGCAGCGCCTGACTATATTTTGGATGGCTTTTTTGCCGAATCTTCCTGTTTGGGGACATTTTCTTCTGTATCTTCATGTTTGGAGAATTTTTGGTTTGAATCTTGGTGTTTTGGAGGCTCTTACATACACAAGATTGCTAATGATTTCCTGATGTGCACTTGGGCGGGGACAAACCCCCAGGCCAAGTCACTTTCCTCTTGTTGTTTTCCTATACCAGAATTTTTCATTCCGTAGGTGTTCACAGATGAAGCAGGAGGAAAAGCCCCAGAGATCCCTCAGGAGGAGGGGCTCCAAACCCAGCCCAGGGAGCTGTGAGAAGGAAAGACCCTCCCTGAGCTGGGAAGGTGGCCGGAGATGCAGACAGAGCTCAGAGCTGGTGGAGAAGCCTCATGGAGGGGAGAAGCCCTACAAGTGTGAGGAATGTGGGAACGGTTTCAGCCACAGGTCCAGCCTGATCCGACACCAGAGGATCCACACTGGGGAAAAGCCCTATGAGTGTGGGGAATGTGGAAAGGGTTTCAGCCGCAGCTCCCATCTGATCCAGCACCAGAGGGTCCACACTGGTGAAAAACCCTACGAGTGTGAGCAATGTGGGAAGGGATTCAGAGACAGTTCCGCTCTGATCAAGCACCAGAGGATCCACACTGGTGAAAAGCCCTATGAGTGTGGGAAATGTGGGAAGAGTTTCAGGGCGATATCTGATTTGATGCGGCACCAGGTGATCCACACTGGAGAACAGCCCTACACCTGCTTGGAATGTAGGAATAGCTTTAGGTGGATGTCCACCCTGAATGTCCACCAGCGCATCCACACTGGGGAGAGGCCCTACAAGTGTCCTGTGTGTGGGAAGAGGTTTCAGACCAGCTCCAATCTCCTCAAACATGAGCGGATTCACACAGAGGAGAGGCCCTTCCGCTGCCACGACTGCGGGAAGGGATTCAAGCACAACTCCACCCTCATTCTGCACAGGCGCATCCACACTGGGGAGAGGCCCTACGAGTGTCCTGAGTGTGGGAAGAGCTTCTCAGATAGCTCAAACTTGGCCCGACACCAACGGAGGCACCACTAAGGGAAGCCCTGTGAGTGGCCCGAGTGTGGGAAGAGCTTCGTGCTCTGCTCCAGCTCCATCCCCCATGGGAGGATCGGTGTTGGATGATCCCCAGTGACCCCCGTTGGGCAGAGCCCTGGTGATCCGTGGTCCTGCTGATCTGTGTTTGGAAGACACCTGGCTGTGGTAGCTCTGCATCATCCTGTCTCCCTGTGGGCACCTGGATGAACACAGGGGCAGGAGCATCCATTGGGATGCAAATTGACATTGGGAATTCCTTGGGGAGAGCCGATTTGTTCACTTTCAAAGCCAGAAAATCTCCTGTGTTCAATCCTGTCTTCTGGTGGCATCCAGGAATACTGAATGGTCTTAGAGGTCCTTTCCAACCTCAGTTTTCTCACGTTTTGATTTTCTATTACTAAATGGTGTCTTTCATAGGCAAATGGTGATGGATTGGGGCAAAGATCAAGATTTTGGAGACAGTGGAGTGGACCGCTCCAGCAAAGTTCTTCCGTCGCAAGCACATGGACAGCTGGCACAGGCACAGAAATCCTTTTCTTTTGGCCTCGATTTTCTTTTCATTTAACTTCATTACATTAAAATATCCAACACTGGGGTAAAAATAAAGACACTGAAGTGAGACATGGGTGGGGGCATGGGGGAACAGAGACATGGCGGGACACAGAAATGGAGAGTGACTTGGGAACAAATGGACATGGACAAGGACGTGGGCATTTGTGGGGACATGGGGGACATGGGCATGAATGGAGATGTGGGGGACAATGACAGGGATGGAAACATGGTGGGGACACAGCCATGGGTGAGGACATGGTGGGACATGGCCAGTGACACGTGGGGACATGGCCACGGCCGGTGCCATGGGGGGAACTTGCAGGGGCTGTGGGGGATGCTGGGTTTGAGGGAGTTGAGGGTTCCTGGGAGGCACTTGGGGCTTGCTGAGGGCTTTGGGGACCCCAGGCCGAGCGGCTCCGGCTGCGCTGGGAGACCCTGGCGGAGGTTCTGGGGCAGCTGCTCAAGGACCCCCTGCCCTGGAGCCCCAGCCGGGCATTGGGCTCCTGGAAGGGAATGAATGTCCTTGTCCCCAGGAGGGAAATCCCAGCACCCCCAGGGTGTCAGGGGCAGCTGAGAGGCCCCAACAGGGAGGGGAAAGCCAGGCAGAACTGTCGGAACCCCAAAACCATGTGGGATGGGGGTGGTGGATTGGGGGGCAGTGGGGAATAGGTGGCAGAACATGGGATAAGTGAAGGTGGGACCCTCAAAGAGTAGGAGGGGGGCTGGGATTCACAAATTGCATTGGTAGGGGTCCTACTCCTCCTCCTTTCTAGTCCTGCCTCCTCTTCCTATTCTTTCTGATTCTTCTCCCACTCCTTCCTTTGCCCTCCTCCTCTCTCCCTTCTCCTGCTCATCCTGGGCCCAGCACACCCCTTGGCCCCTTCATCCCATTTTCCCAACACCATCATGTTCTGTGGGAGGAGCCAGGTTGGAGCCGGGCAGGTCAGGCTGGGGCAGTGCTGGGCTCCTGGCCCCGTCTGGGTTCCCCCATGCGCCCCCCCTGCAGCTGAGGGGTTTCCGGCACCTTTGGGGTTGGAGCGGTGCCGTGTTGGGTTTCAGGTTCCTCCCAAGGCCCCCAGAGCAGGGTGAGAAAGGG
>JAREIS010002598.1:0-17975 GCA_030060385.1 Muscicapa striata striata | reverse complement strand
GGGCTGGCCAATGGAGCTGAGTGCACCCAGAGCCTTTGGGGTCCCAACGAGTGCCAGGGTGCAGACACCCACCCCTCTCCTCACCATCTGAGACTGTCACGGGTGAGCTGCGCCCTGTGCCAGGTCTGCCACATGTATAGGTGCCACTCTCTGTGATAGAAATTCTGTCGTGTCCCTCCTGCCCCCAGCGCCGCTCGTCCTTGTACCAGGAGGTGTCCCCGGCGGTCCCCGAGCCCTGGCAGGTCAGTGTCACCCGGTCCCACAGCACTGCCGGCGTCCAGGGGGGCTCCACCAGGAGCTGGGTGCTCTGGGCACCTGCGGGTGACAGGGGACACCAGCCTGCCAGGGCCACCACGGGGCTGGGGACAGCAGGGCAGGGACATGGCATCCCCCGAGGACTCACCAGCGAGGCCAAGGGTCTGGGCTGGAAGGGAGAAGGGACAGGCCTGGGTGGGGGTGGCACAGTGGGGACAGCAGAACCCGGGGGACCTGGTGTGGTGTCTGTCCCAAGACTGTCCCCATGGGAACACAGACGTAGCACAAAGGTTTTGAGGACGGGAACACCTTGGTGAACATGGACTGAGGCAGGACATGGGGACACTGTGGACACCCCATGGGTGCACAGGTCACCTGCCCCAGACATACAGCACCAGTCCCCATGGCCACATCCTCATGGCCCTGTGCCCATGATCCCATTCCCATGGCATCCCATCTGCATGGGATGTGGCCCTTGTCCCTGTCCCTGTCCCCACAGCTTCCCCAGCCCCAAGGTTCCTTTTGCTACAGCCTTGTACTCACATCTCTACCCCCTCTTCCCCGCCCCACATCCCAGTTCCCCTGTTTCTGTCCCCCTGTTCCTGTCTCCACGGCCACCCCACGACTCTGGTCACACTGGGCTCCATGCCCATGCCCTGGCTCTGCTGGCCTTGGGGATCTCAGGGGACACCACAGTCCCCCTGTGCCCCCTCCCCACCGCCTCTCTGCCTCACCAGGCCCATCCCCGGGTGTCAGGCCAGCCGTGCCCGGGGCACTCACCCCACAGGAGCAGCGCCACCTTCCTGCCATCCCGGTGTCCCCACGCCATGGGCACTGGCTGTCACTGCTGCTGTGGCCACCTGTCCCCTGTCTGGTGGCTCTTGGGATGAAGGGACAGGAAGCGATGTCACATGTCATCTCATTGTGTAGGTGGCCCTTGGTGGGGGCAGGGTGGGGACAGGATGGGGGCAGGGTGGGGACTTTGTGGGACATGAGGTTGATGGTGGGACATGGTGAGGACAGGATGTTGCCGAAATTTATAGAGTCTGAGGTGTTGCAGGGAGCCAAGGGCTGGGTGTGCAGGGGGCCAGAAGGTACCCTCAGGAATGGGGTTCTTGGGGAAAAAGCAGCCAATGGGATGGGATCCAGGCACTGGTGATGATGGGCAATGGGAGAGCTGGGATTGGGGTCCCCAGGGAGGAGAGACCAAGGGAATGGGGGTGCCAGGGCTGGTTTCAGGGGAATGAGGGTGTCAGAGTTGGGCAGTGGCTGGGTGGGCACAGGGGTCACTGGTCATTCACGGGATGCCTCAGATTTTGGGCTGACTCAGAGCCCAGCACAGCCCCCACAGGGTGCTCATGGCCCGGGGGGCACCCCAGGCTTGTCCTGGGAGGTTCTGGCTCTGCCCCACACACCCCTGGGCTTTTTCCTGTCCCACCATTTCCTTGTTCAGCCGTCCCAGGAAACACCAGAGCAGGTAACAGGTGGGGGATCCCAGGCAGGGGAAGAGGGGGCTGAGGGGTGCAGGTAGAGGTTAGGGGGCTGGGGGGATGGGTCTCTCTGCTGTGCTTCCCCAAGATTTTCACTTTCTCTTTCCTGCAGCAGAAGGAAGAGGCCATTCATACTGAGGCAAGGATGTGGATTCTGTCCTTGGAGCACATCCAGAGGGGTCCAGCCCTGAGGGAAAACAGCTCCTCTGGGCTAGTGATACCTGGGTCTTGTCCCAGGAGGCTCCTTGTCCTGGGGATGCCACATCATTGGGAATACCTGTCCCAGAGGTGGCACATCATGGGCATCTCTGTCCTGGGGGGCCCTAAACATTCCTGCTGTCCCCAGTGGGGCCATGGCACCTCTGGGGTGCCCAAACTTAAGGTGACACCTGTGACAACCTTGCCCTGATGATGGGAAATCCCAGGTACATTTGGTTCCACAGCAATCTGTGGAAATGCCTGTGTGTCCCTCAGGCTCTGATTCCCTGGTAAATGCACTGCACCCTGCCCTGAATTCCCCTGCCTGGGCACTCCCTGCTCCTGCTGGGACACTCCTGTGCCCCAGAGCCACGTGTGGAGCCCCTGCTCCATATTTCCACACTTTTCCCCCTCTGCTGGTGTCCACATCCAGAACCCAAATATTCTTTCCAGGAGGTTCCAGAGGGCTGCAGGTTTTGTTCAAGGAGGAGGGAGCTGGTCAGGTTGTTGAGCAGATTGTTGCGGGATTTGCAGCAGTTCTGGGGCTCTCTCAGTACCTTGGGGACAGGCACCAAATGATCAATTGCAGCATTTCCGGACTGGTTCCCTCACAGCTGCCCCTGCAGGGGGGGTTTCCAGCCAGCCCTGCTCTGAAAACCATCAAAGGCCCTCGCAGAGCCACTGCTTGGGCTCACACTGGCTTTTGTGCTTCTTGCAGGGCTCAGCAAACCACAGCCAGCCCTTTTCCTCCACAGAAAGAATTCTCACCTTTGCAGCAGCTCAAACCCTGAGAATCAAAGCCAAGGGGGCAGGGGAGCCTCAGGTCCTGGCTGCCAGCTGGGGCTGGCCAGAGCAGGGCTGGCCAATGCCCATCCCTGTGCACTGGGCTGGGCCATGGCTGGGCCCCACACTTGATGGCCACTGGCTTCAAGGAGCAGGAGTTTGGGAGCTCCTTCCTGCCTGGGGCTCCATTCCCAAGCTGCTCTTGCTGGCTCAGTTCCTGCAGGGGACGAGTGAGAATGGAGAAGTCTGGAACATCCCAGAGCCACCATCCCCTGGACTGGACCCTCTTGGGCAGGCTGTGTCCCCTGGGACAGGATCCTCAGGCAGGACCCCCTGGATGTTCCCCAGGACAGAACCCACACTGTGTGACTCCAGCACAACTGGCCTCTTCCTTCTGCTGCAGGAGAGAAAGTGAAAGTGCTGGGGGCACAGCTGGACACTCCCATCCCCCACAGACTCCCCACCCTCCCTGCAGACCCTCACCCCTGTTTCCCCAACCTGGGGTTCCCAACCCATTCCTCTTCAGGTGCAATCCCAGGATCATCAAGGCATGAACTGGGGACTGTGAAATTCAGGGATTAAACAAAGGAAATGGAAAATGAAGAGAGGAGAAAGCCCTGAGGGTCAGGAGGTAAAGACCCAGAGCACCTTCAAATCCTCTCTGGGGTTTCTGTGACCCTTCCAATCCACGGGCACCCCAGAGGACATAGCTGGGCCCTGGATCACCCCAAAATCTGAGACTCCCAGGGAAGGAGCTCTGTCCCATGGGCCCACCCAGCCACTGCCCCTCACTGCAACCCCCATTCTCCTGGGAACCCAACCATGGGACCACTATTCCTTATGTCCCCCATTTCGGGGACCCCAACTCAGGGCTGCCATTCCCCAAGGTCTCCATGGCCCAGGATCCTCATTCTCAAGGAACCCTCTCCCCAAATTCCTCCCCTACAACCCCTTTCCCCAGAACTTCAATTCTACCAGGATTTTCCATTCCCACAGAACCGTCACCCTGGAGCCCCCATTGCCCCCGGACTCCCATCCCTGAGTCCCCCCATCCCTGGTGACTCCCCCTCCTCAGGACCCCCATTCCCCTGGGACCCCAACGATGGCTCCACACAACCTCTGAGCCCTCCACTCCTCAGAACACCATGTCCCATCTTATGCCACCCAGCCTTGTCCCCAGCCTGTCCCCACCCTGTCCACAGCCTGTCCCCAGCTTGTGGCCACCCTGCCCCCACAAAGGGCCACCTACACATGAGGACGAGACATGACCTCGCTTCCTGTCCCTTCATCCCAAGAGCCGCCAGCCAGGGGACAGGTGGCCCCAGCAGCGAGTGACAGCCAGTGCCCATGGCCGGGGACACCGGGATGGCCGGGAAGGTGGCACTGCTCCTGTGGGGTGAGTGCCCCGGGCACGGGCCTGACACCCTGGGGATGGGCCCTGGTGAGGCAGAGAGCGGTGGGAGGGGCACAGGGGGGTGGGGTCCCTGAGGTCCCCAAGGCCAGCAGAGCCAGGGCATGGGCATGGAGCCCAGTGTGACCAGAGTCGTGGGGTGGCTGGGGGACAGGAACAGGGGAACAGGAACAGGGAAACTGGGATGTGAGGATTGGAACAGGGGATCAAGATGTGGGGATAAGGATGTAGCAAAGGAACCTTGGGGCTGTGGCAACTGGGGAACAGGGACAGGGAGACAGGGATGCAGGGATGGGGACAAGGGCCACGCCCATGCAGATGGGGCATGGGGACAGGTGCCATGGGAATGGGAATGTGCATTCTCCAAAAGCCTATGGCACCTAGGAAAGCTTGTGTTTCCTTCTTGCTTGTTGGTGCTGACATTGCAGTGATCTTATTGATGACCTCAGTGGGGACCTGGCGCTGTCCATCTTGCCACTTCACTCCCAGGAACTGGATCTCTCGGGCAGGTCCTTTGACTTTGCTTTTCTTAATGGCGAAACTGGCTTCCAGCTAAATGTGGATGATCTTCTCTCCCTTCTCAAATACCTCTGTTGCCGTGTTCCCCCACACAATGATGTCATCAATGTATTGCAAATGTTCTGGGGCCTCACCCTTTTCCAGTGCAGCCTGGATCAGCCCATGGCAGATGGTAGGGCTGTGTTTCCACCCCTGGGGCAGTCGGTTCCAGGTGTACTGCACGCCCCTCCAGGTGAAAGCAAACTGAGGCCTGCACTCTGCTGCCAAAGGAATGGAGAAAAATGCATTGGCAATGTCAATGGTAGCATACCACTTCGCTGCCTTGGACTCCAGCTCGTACTGCAGTTCTAGCATGTCCGGCACGGCTGCGCTCAGCGGTGGAGTCACTTCATTCAAGGCACGATAGTCCACAGTCAATCTCCATTACCCTTCAGACTTGCGCACAGGCCAGATGGGGCTGTTGAAGGGTGAGTGGGTTTTGCTCACCACCACTTGGCTCTCCAGCTCACGGATCATCTTGTGGATGGGGATCACAGCATCTCGATTTGTCCGGTACTGCCGGCGGTGCACTGTCATGGTGGCAATTGGTACCTGTTGCTCTGTCACTTTCAGGAGTCCCACTGCAGATGGATTTTCTGACAGTCCAGGCAAGGTGTTCAACTGCTTAATGCTCTCTGCCGCTACAGCAGCTATTTCAAAAGCCCACCTGAGTCCCTTTGGATCTTTGTAGTAGCCATTTCTGACGAAGTCTATGCCTAGAATGCATGGTGCCCCTGGGCCAGTTACAATTGGATGTTTCTGCCACCCCTTTCCTGTCAAGCTAATCTCAGCTTCCAGCAAAGTAAATTCCTGTGATCCCCCTGTCACCCCAACAATGGAAACAGGTACCTTCCCCACATGTTCTGATGGTATCAGGGTGCATTCTGAACCAGTATCAACTAACATTCTATGTTTCTGTGGCTTTGATGTGCCAGGCCATCGCACCCACACTACCCAGTAGATCCTGTCATCCCATGCCTCTCCCTGGCTAAAGGCAGGGCCCCTCTAGCCCTGGTTATTATTTCCTTCCTGGGCATACATAGTGGAGGTCCCTTCCAGGGGATCTGACAGATCATCCTCCCTTCTGTAGTACCCTGCACCTTGGTTGTGGGAGGTCGAGGCTACCTTCATTTTAGCGCGGTTCCCTCGGTTGGCATTTCCCTCCCTGAGCTGACGCACCCGTGCTGCCAGGACAGAAGTGGGCTTCCCATCCCATTTTTCCATGTCTTCCCCATGGTCTCGCAGGAAGGACGACAGGTCAGTTCGTGAGGGGTATCCTCTGTCCCTAGCTGGGGGGCGTTGGGTGTGAGATTTGGGGCCTGTGACTCGTACTGGTGCTGCATTGATCTTCCTTATCTCCTCCCTTATAATCTCCCTCACCTCTCCTTTCAACCCTCTCATCCCCTTCATCTCCTCTTGGACCTGTTGGAGGTCCCTGGCCAAAGCAGAGACCTTGGCCTGCATTGGGTCATTAATCATACTGTCAAAATTTCTGAGCTTGCTGGCAACAGAACCTACTGTCTCTCGGTGGTCATCAGCCCTAATCAGTGCAATGTAGGTAGTAAATTCAGATGGCCCCAGGGTTGCCAGATCCTACAACATCTGCCCTGTGCACCTGACCTTGTCAGGGTCATTGTCATGCTGTCCATCCATCCCAAAGAGTACCTCTAATACTGCCACTTCCCTCAGCTGCTGGATCCCTTCATCAATGGTCTTCCAGCGCATTCTATGGTGGTGCTCCTGCATTCTCTCTTTGTGGATAAACTTCTCTCTCACACTCATTAGAAGCCGTTCCCAGAGGGAAAGGAGGCCTTGCTCCCTTACGAATGTCTGGTCCACACCTGAGTCCTGGGACAAGGATCCCAAATTCCTGGCCTCAGTGCCATCCAGTTGTACACCTCTCCCCATAAGGTCCCAGACACGAAGTAACCAGGCTGTAAAAGCCTCACGGCCCCGTCGTACAATGTCTTTTCGCAGGTTACGGAGAGTGCCATATGAGAGAGACTCGGTGACAATCTCAACCTCTGGCTCCCTTGCTGACTGTGAGGACCCTCCTGGCTGATCCCCATTATCTAGGTGCCTTGTTTTAATCTTAGATTTCCTAGTTTCCACAGGGGCAACTGCTGCTGGCTGTGGCTGCCCCTGTGATCCAGCTGGAACCTGGACAGATGTAACATCTACGGGTTCCACTGCAGCACCATCAGACTCTCCCTCTTTAGGGCAGGGGGAGGGTTTCTCATTAGCTGGGGAAATGTGCTCCTTCAACACCTGGCCCTGCTCCTTCAGCACCTGGCCCATGTCCCGTATCTCCTTCACTAGAACCCCCACCCACTCTGGCTGGTTCATTTCTGCAGTGGGCTGTGGGGCAACACCAGGCTCTGGGGCAGCATCCCTATTCCCTGGGAAAGGGGCAGGCTCTGGGGCAGCATCTCTAGTCTCTGGGACAGGGGCAGGCTCTGGGGCAGCATCCCTAGTCCCTGGGGCAGGATCAGGCTCTGGGGCAGCATGTTTCAGGGTTGTTATCCAAGCCAGTATTCCCTTGTTTCTGAATGCTAAGTAAAACAAGCCCATCAGCAACACCAGCCACTGAATAATAACACAAGCAATTAAAGCAGATCTGAAATCCTTGAAAACTGGTGGGGTAGCCTCAAAAAACTGGGTGACGGATTGGGAGAAAATTTCCCTTGCATTCATTGCCTCACAGTAAGTACCATTGTTGAAATAGTCCCAGAAACACGCAGTTAGAGTATGATAGCTCTGGATCCATGTGGCAAATTTCCAGAAAAAATTAAAAACCCATGAATTCCTGACATAATCAATCCACCACCCAAATCGGATCATAGCTACAATAAATATGGTGAGGGGGCCCATATTCAAAAAAGGGCTTGCAAATGGGAGAGAAATATCTGTGACCACGTGGAGCCCAAACCAGATTAAACTAGACAACATGTTGCTGCTTAAGAGCTGCTACTCCTCTCTTAACTCGCCTTTTAATGCCCTCAGCCCCACGTTGGGCGCCAAAATCTGTCCTGGTTTTAGGACAGGGTTCTGCCAATAAAAGGCAGAAGTTTCCCTTTGAAATAGAGAAATCAATTTCACCCCCTCCGAGTGTTATAATTGTTTCAAATCAAGGACTCAAGGCAGAGATAAGGAGGTAAAAGTAACAGCTCTTTACTACTCTAACTCACAGCACAAGTAGAAAACAACAACAACTATTAAAAATTACCGACAAAAAGAACAGAAGAAAATAACCCAGTTCTAGTCCTTTCTTTAGACTCGGACACACTCGGTCTGTGTCCGTCCCCAGGGCTGTAACACGTGCTGCAGAGCAGGCGGGAGCGAGGGAGGTGGGGGTGGGGGGGGGGAGCAGCCGGGGCCGGGCTGGCTCAGGTGGGAGGCAGCTCCTCACTCACTGTAGTGTCTGGAGATCAGCTGTATTCCCAAAAGGCAAGAGGCGTTTGGTCTTTGGTGGTCAGCAGTGCCTCCGAGGTAGCAGGACAGCTGATGGCAGCAGGGTCTGGCTGTCTGCTTCTCTCCCACGTGCGGTGCGGCCAAGGGGGTGCCTCTTCTCTCCTCTCTCGCTGGAAACAGAAGTGCCCCCCCACAAGCCCACATGCTCCTCTGGGTAGCCCTGCCAGGAAGCCCCCGTGGTCCTCTGAGCAGCTCTGGTCCCACCCACCTGCCCGTCCAGGGCCATCACAAACCCTGGGCACAGCCGGCAGGTTCTGTTAGCATTACAATGGGAAAAAATTCTCCAAACTCATACATTAAAGGAACAAAACCCCAACCCCCAACAATAGGTGTATAAGAATATTTAAGATTGAAAAACAAATTACTCGAGGATGTCTTCCAGACAGGTAGAAATATTTGCTGGTTATAGTATATCATAACTCAGTAAGTAAATTTATTTTTTTTTTGTGGCTCAGGCTACAGCTTAAACAGGGGTGTATTATAACCATTGCAAACAATTAAAGAGAATTAAGAGAGAGAGGCATTTTAGCTGAAACAACTTCTCTTGATTTTTCCAATACATTCTATCTGACCAAGACAGTATGTGTTAGTAAAATGCTAAAGAGAAGAAAGTTTAAAACCCCGACTGGGAGGGGAGGGGACCATGTCTAATTTTTTTAACCACAGAAGCAGTAGTTTAAACAGCAAGAAAAAGCTGAACTCAGGCTTCATGGGTAAAAGGGCTGATATAAAATAAAGATTAGAAAATTATTTTGACACCAGGAGACCTGAAAGTAAAATTAAAATAACTTAAAAATTGATTAAAACATTTTCACTTGGGTTTAAAAACATAAAAACATTGTAATAAATTCATAATAAAGCTAAAAAAGGTATTTGGTGCCCAAAGGCTACAGTTTATATAAAATTGGCATAAAACCACTTTACCTTGGGACCAAAGGAGGATGTAGTTTTTATATATATAATGGAAAATGTTATTTTATAGCATAATTGTTTAAATAACAATTTAAGATTGTTTCGAGAGGTGCATGATCAAAATTTAGACAGCCTGAATTAACTGCGGACTGTAACCTCATTGAGCCCGGAGAAAAAAACAGCACCAAGGAGAAAGAATTAGACACCTCCTTGATCAGTGAAAACAGCCCAAATAAACCGAAAAGTTCCTCAGAAGCCTTCGCCTGTCAACACTAACTGATTCATTTGAGGAGCTGCAACTCCAGAGAAAAAAAAGACTGGTAACACCTGTTGTTACAAGGATCCAAAAACAATTAACACACTAGAATGTACTAACTATGACTTAAAGCATTTGTGTTGTTTGTATTTGTTGTTTTAATTAATGGTAAAAAGTAACTAAAGTAGAAGAAAAAGACTATTGATTTGTTTAGTTTGTTTAAGCTGTGTACATGAACAGTTAACTTTAGAAAGATCTTTTAGTGATTTGTTTTGGAACTGATAACTGAACTAAATACGAAAGCTAATTCTGTTGTAGTTGGCATATCCTCAGAGCTTTAGTGGATTAAGGAAAAAAAAAAAAAGTATAACTGATAAATTTAGTGAAAGAGATAAGACAATGCTGTAGAACTGCAAATAATTTGTGCCATCTTTGGAACGGAAAAAGTTAAAATGGCTCATGGCTACTGAGAAGACTGACATCTCGGCCCTTGGCTGCAACCCAAGGGGCCTTGAGAAAAAGGTAGAAGGTTAAAGGTCCTGAGGATTTTCACTGGAGTCATCCCTGGCAACTGGCCAAAACCATAAAATTGCATGGCACAGAGTCTGGAGCAAGCAACACAAGAGCCAGCAATAGAGAAACAAACTATTCCCAATCTCTATGACAAATGTAATTGCTCTATGTGGGTCAGGGACAAAAGAGAACCAGTTTTTGTGGCACATCCATATGTTAGTACTGCCTGTTACGATTGCAAAAGGTTTTTTTTTGAATTTGTGTTAACAAAAAAAGCTATGTAAACAATTAAAAACAGCACTATAGTGTCTGGGATTTGCCAACTTTAAATAAAAACCTTTATATAGATTTCATTCAAGAAATTGCCATAGAATTAAAATTAGAGGCTGATATAAGGGAATGTAAAAATCAGAGTAATTTGGGAATATAAAGAATATAAAAATACAGTTTTTTTTAAAGCATGAATCAATATGATAAAAAGAGAAATGGGGGTTTGTTATAAATGAGATTCGTGCTCATTAAATTGTAACAATATTGACAAAATTGTTACATTATGATTAACAAAAAAATTTATTTAATTGCTATAAAGCAAAAAGAGATAAAGAAAATGGTTAAATAAAGCAGAAAAAAATCACCCTGCAGATGTTTAGTAGGAGGCAGGATCAGAAGGGTATAGGTCTAAGAACAGTGTCTAGTAATAGGTTTTCGACCTTGAATTGTGCCAAATTGGGATGATTCCAAACCACTGGACACTGGACTAAGGCCTGTTGAGGGAACATAAATTAAATGATATAACTTAAGTTTAGAGAGCATGCGCCCCCTGCGAGGTCAAACAGCGGATAGTGAGGAAGACTTGGGGCCTTCATCAAAAATAAGACCCCAAAAGGAAGAGAGACCCCCGACCACTGGTGGCGCACGCACAACTCAACGCAATGACGTAGATTTTAAGAATAGAAATGAGGAGGAGCTTTCTAGAAGCTTCTGTATTAATATGTATTAGTGAACAGTATATAAGTGAGATTTTTAGCTTGACTGATTTGGTACGGTAGGGTGTCAGGAATGGCCCTACCCGTACCCCCGGTCGGGGTATTCCTGGTCGGTTTTGCTTATGCTTTATTCAACAAAACCAGACCTCTATTATACCTAAATTGCTGCTAAATTTTGTATTTACTCAAAATTTATCTAACTCCTATATTCTGATTGTATTAATTTATATACAATTGTTATTATTAATAAATTACTGCTAAAACGTAACTTTGTTGTTTGATTAATTGGACAAAATTGAACACATCCAATTTTCATTTATAACAGTGCCACTCTCGGTGACAACGAACAGGTATCATCGCTCCTTCCACCAGCGCCGCCCGTCCTTGTACCAGGAGGTGTCACCGGCGGTCCAGGGGGGCTCCCCAGTCCCACAGCACCGCCAGCGTCCAGGGGGGCTCCACCAGGAGATGGGGACTCTGGGCACCTGAGGGTGACAGGGGACACCAGCCTGCCAGGGCCACCATGGGGCTGGGGACAGCGGGGCAGGGACATGGCATCCCCCGAGGGTCTGGGCTGGAAGGGAGAAGGGACAGGGCTTGGTGGGGGTGGCACAGTGGGGAGAGCAGCACCCAGGATCAGGGTGTGGAGCTGTCCTCTAAATGTCCCCCTGGGGACACCCTTATTGTAGAAAAGTGCACGGTCCCCCACACGTCTGCAGAGGCTACCAGGACAGAGCTCTGTTTCATCTGGGTGGCTTGGGCTCCTCTGGGATGGGGTCAACTCGGCCATCCTGTGCTGGCACAGGTCACCCCCAGCAGCCCTATGGGCACATCCCTATGGTGCTTCCCCTCCTGTCCCTTTCCCCAGAGCTGCCCCAGCTCCATGCAGCCAAACCCCACACCCCGTGCCCCCGTGCCCAGGGCACTCACCCCACAGAAGCAGCGCCACGTTCCCAGCCATCCCCGTGTCCCCAGCCATGGACACTGGCTGTCACTCGCTGCTGTGGCCACCTGTCCCCTGGCTGGCGGCTCTTCGGATGAAGGGACAGGAAGCGAGCTCAGGTCTCGTCCTCATGTGTAGGTGGCCCCTGGTGGGGGCAGGGTGGGGACAGGATGGGGGCAGGGAGGGGACCTTGTGGGCCATGGGGGTGATGGTGGGACATGGTGGGAACAGGATGTTGCTGGAATTTGGAGGCTGAGGCAGTGCAGGGAGCCAAGGATGGGTGTCTAGGGCACTGGGGTGCCACAGATGGGGTCCCATGGGAATGGGGATCCCACGGGTTGGGTAGATTCAGACTCAGGGATGAGTGTCCCAGATGAAGGTGGCCTTCAGGGATATGAGATCATGGGATGGATCCCAGGGATGGAGATGCCAGGGAAACGGGTGTCTTTGGGGAATCATAGTCCCTAGGCAAAGGGGGGTCCCAGGAGCTGGAACTACCAGGATGGGGGTCCTTAGGAATGGAGATCCTAGGGAATGGCAGTCCTGGGATTGGGGTCCCAAGGAATGGAGGACAGATGGAATGGGGGTCCCATGGATGGATTTCCAGGGGAATGGGCAGTGCCAGGCATGGGCAGTAGCTGGGCAGGTCCAAAGGTCACAACTCCATCCCGGGGTGCCCCAGATTTTGGGGTGACCCAGGGCCCAATGCTATCCCCCTGGGGTGCTCATTTCCTGGACAGGCATCACATGGGGGTCCTGGGAGCTCTGCTTCTGTGCCCTCCCCTGCCCCAGACTTTTTCTTTTCTTTATTTCTCTATTTTCCTTATTTTCCTCCCTTTTGTGCCATGCCTGATCACTCCCAGTTCCTGGCTCAGAAATCCTGGGGAGCACCTGGGCAGGGATTGGGTTGGGAGGACCCCAGGGATGGAGAAAAGGGGGTGGGGGCTCTGCAGGCAGGGCTGGGGTGGCTGTGGAGGATGGGAGTGTCTGCCTGTGCCTCCCCAACTCTTTCACTTTCTCTCTCCTGCAGCAGAAGGAAGAGGCCGTTTGTGCTGAGAGTCACACAGGGGTGGGTTCTGTCCTGGGGGCACATCCAGGGGGTCCTGCCTGAGGGGATCCTGTTCTGGGGGTGACACGTTCTGGGTGGATTTTGTCCCAGTGGTGACACATCCCAGCAGGGGAGATCCTGTCCTGGGGGATGGCGGTTCTGGGCAGGGTCCCTGGACACATTCCCTGAGGAAGTCCCTGTCCAGGCTGGGGCACATCCTGGAGACCCCTGTCCCGGCAGGGGGCTCTGCCAACCCCCTCTGTCCTCAGTGGGGCACTGTGACCTCTGTGACCTCTGGGGTGCCCCAACTCAGGCTGTGACCCACCCACTCTACACCCCCTCATTGGCTGCCCCCGCCCATCTGGGAGCCCTCAATCCCCATTTGGGAACCCTCACAGGTGCAGCACCTCGGCCCCATTGCACAGCCCACCAAGATCATTCTGTGGGTGAAAAACCCCAGCAGGGGCTGACTGGGGGGACAGACATGGGCTGGTGTCAGTCAGGGAGGGCACAGACACCCCAAAAACACCCAAAGCCCACCCCCACACCCAAAACCCCTGCAGGGCCTCAGTGCTGGCAACCAGGAGATGGATGAGACCCTCCCCATGAAACACTTGTGAAGCTCTTGGGGGCTTCCCCCTCCCTCTCCTGCTCCCCACAATCCCCCCACGGGGTTTCTGTCCTGAGGGATTGGGACACTTTGGGTGTTTGGGTTTTTGGGAGAAATCCTCTTTCAGACTTCTCCATTCTTCATCCCCTGCAGGATCTGAGCCAGCAAGAGCAGCTTGGGAATGGAGCCCCAGGCAGGAAGGAGCTCCCAAACTCCTGCTCCTTGAAGCCAGTGGCCATCCAAGTGTGGGGCCCAGCCATGGCCCAGCCCCAGTGCACAGGGATGGGCATTGGCCAGCCCTGCTCTGGCCAGCCCCAGCTGGCAGCCAGGACCTGAGGCTCCCCTGCCCCCTTGGCTTTGATTCTCGCAGCTTTTGAGCTGCTGCAAAGGTGAGAATTCTTTCTGTGGGGGAAAAGGCCTGGCTGTGGTTTGCTCAGCCCTGCAAGAAGCACAAAAGCCAGTGTGAGCCCAAGCAGTGGCTCTGTGAGGCCCTTTGATGGTTTTCAGAGCAGGGCTGGCTGGAAACCCCCCCTGCAGGGGCAGCTGTGAGGGAACCAGTCCAGAAATGCAGCAATTGATCATTTGGTGCCTGTCCCCAAGGCACTGAGAGAGCCCCAGAACTGCTGCAAAGACAACAACAATCTGCTCAACAACCTGACCAGCTCCCTCCTCCTCCTTCCTGCCTTGCCGTGGTTGGCAGTGGCCGGATGCCCCCGCACCCACCGGTCTCTCTCTGCCCTCTGCACCTGAAGAGGGAGAGAAAATTGAATGAAGGGTTCCTGGGTTGAGACAAGCACCAGCAGAAATTGCTCATCAAATCCTGCCACGGGAGAAACAGGCTTGGAATCAGAGATATTCATTGAATTGATTGCTGACAAAATCAGAGCAGGACAAGGAGAAGTCAAATAAACCCTTCTAAACACCTTCTCACTGCACAAACTCCTTCCCAGGCTCTTCCTTCTCCCTCCATTGGCAAAAGGACATGGGAATGGGGCCCCAGGCAGTTCAGCACAGGTTGTGGACTTCTCCAGCACGAGTGGTGCTGCCTGTTTGGGCAGATGCAGCCATCCCTGCACAGCTCCAGGGTGACTGAGGACATGGCAGCTGTGTCCCAGAAAAGAAGAGCAGAGGAGAGACTCGCCCCGGTCTTTGGAGTGTCGGGTGCTGGTGCCCAACAGGATGCTTGAGATAGCAGGCTGAAGCAGGAGAGCATCCTGGCAAGGGTGTGGGTTCCAACACCAGAAGAGGAAGTACCAGCGTTGGGGATGCAGGGGCCAGGTTTTCCAGCCGTGTTCCTCCTCCCAGAGCCAAAACAACGAGTGCCAGCCATGGTGGTATCCTCCCCTTCCTTCACCCTATGATTGAAACTCCAAAAAGAAAGAGGGAGTCCCCACTCCTCCTGTCATTAGCCATTAGTGCTAGGACCTAGACATCAGTCATCTTCTTCTTAGCATGCCAATGGAGAAAAATTCCACACACAGTGGAAAACAAACAACAGACAGGAAAAAAACAAACCCCACCATTATCCAACCCAACTTTTTGCCCATACCAACATGCTGCATCAAATTAAAACCTTTAAATTATATACATGCATGCAGTTACAGATACAGGCACAGTATCATAGATAGTTCACCCTAGAACAAGGTCTCCTTGGGGTATGCATCAAGTCTCTCCATCCTTTTGCATCACCCACCAAGTGCAATCTGGTCCTTGAAGAAAACCATCCCATGAACAGGATTGTCTTTGCTGGAGGCAGAGTTCACACAAACAGTTTTCCCTAACATGCCTCTCAGGTGTACCACTGGGACCTTATCTCCATCTGGTGTTCCCAAAGGCTCAGATTGGGCAGGGCCTGCTCGATTAGTGGAGCCTCGGATATTCACTAACCATGTGGCCTTTGGTAGATTAATCTCCCAGTTCTTGAAAGTCCCCGAACCAAGTGCCTTTAAGGTGGTTTTTAAGCAGGCCATTGCACCGTTCGACTTTCCCAGCCCCTGGCAGGGTAAGGAATATGGTACACCCACTCAATGCCATGCTCTCAAGCCCAGGTTCTTCTAAGGCTATTCTTGAAATGAGTCCTATTTTCTGACTCAATTCTCTGAGGGGTACCATGCCTCGACAGGACTTGCTTTTCAAATCCCAGAATGGTGTTCCAAGCAGTGGCATGAGGAAAACGATAGGTCTCCAACCATCTGGTGGTGGCTTCCACCATGGTTATTACATAGCGCTTGCCTTGGCGGGTCTGAGGCAGTGTGATATAGTCAATCTGCCAGGCCTCCCCATACTTATATTTTGACCACCGCCCCCCATACAAGGGGGGCTTCACCAGCTTTGCTTGCTTGATGGCAGCAAACGTCTCACAGTCATGGATAACCTGGGAAATACTGTGCATGGTTAGATCCACCCCTTGGTCTCGTGTCCACTTATAGGTGGCGTCTCTGCCCTGATGACCTGAGGCATCATGGGCCCTTCGAGCCAGGAACAATTCTCCCTTGTGTTCCCAGTCTAAGTCTATCTTTGACACCTCTATCTGTGCAGCCTGATCTACCCGCTCATTGTGCTGGTGTTCTTCACTAGCCCGACTCTTGGGAACATGGGCATCCACATGGCGGACTTTCATGGGTAGCTTCTCTACCCGAGTGGCAATGTCTTTCCACTTATCAGCTGCCCAGATTGGTTTTCCTCTATGTTGCCAGTCAGCCTTTTTCCACCTTTCCAGCCAGCCCCACAGAGCATTGGCTACCATCCATGAATCAGTGTAAAGGTAGAGCTTTGGCCACTTCTCTCTGTCAGCAATGTCCAAGGCCAGCTGAACAGCTTTGAGTTCAGCAAGTTGACTTGATCCACCTTCTCCTTTGGTAGCTTGTGCAACCTGGCAGTCTGGGTGCTGGCGGAGTTGTGCCTGGGCCAGTCACCTCTGAGGTGGCTTGAGCTCCTGCACAGGCAGCCAAGTTTTCCTTCTCTGTTGGAGTGTAATTGGCTTCAGACCCTCTGTAACTGTGGCTCCAGAATCCCAGGGGTCGGCCTCGAGTCTCACTAGGCACCTTCTGCCAAAGGCTCCAGGACAGACCATGGTTCCTGGCTGCAGAGTAAAGCACATTCTTTACCTCTGGCCCCGCCCTGACTGGGCCAAGGGCTACCAGATGAGCGATCTCCTGTTTGATCTGGGTGAAGGCTTGCTGTTTTTCAGGGCCCCAGTGGAAATTGTTCTTCTTGCGGGTGACCAGGTAGAGAGGGCTCACAATCTGGCTGTACCCAGGGATGTGCATTCTCCAAAGCCTATGGCACCTAGGAAAGCTTGTGTTTCCTTCTTGCTTGTTGGTGGAGACATCGCAGTGATCTTATTGATGACCTCAGTGGGGACCTGGCGCCATCCATCTTGTCACTTCACTCCCAGGAACTGGATCTCTCGGCAGGTCCTTTGACTTTGCTTACTTGAAGGCAATGCTCCAACAGAATCTGGATGATATTCCTTCCTTTCAAATACTCATTGCTGTGTTCCCCCACACAATGATGTCATCAATGTATTGCAAATGTTCTGGGGCCTCACCTTTCCAGTGCAGCCTGATCAGTCCATGGCAGATGGTAGGCTGTGTTTCCACCCTGGGGCAGTCGGTTCCAGGTGTACTGCACGCTCCTCCAGGTGAAAGCAAACTGGGGCCTGCACTCTGCTGCCAAAGGAATGGAGAAAATGTATTGGCAATGTTTATGGTAGCATACCACTTCGCTGCCTTGACTCCAGCTCGTGACTGCAGTTCCAGCATGTCCGCACGGCTGCGCCTCAGTGGTGGAGCGCTCATTCAATGCACGATAGTCCACAGTCAATCTCCATTCCTCAGACTTTGTGCACAGGCCAGATAGGACTGTTGAAGGGTGAGTGGGTTTTACTGACCACCCTTTGGCTCTCCAACTCACGGATCATCTTGTGGATGGGGATCACAGCATCTCGATTCACACAATAATGCCGGTGGTGCACTGTTGAGATGGCACTGGCACTTGTTGCTCTTTCACCTTCAGGAGTCCCACTGCAGAAGGGTTTTCTGATAGTCCAAGCAAGATGTTCAACAACTTAATGCCCTCTGCCTCTGCAGGAGCTATTCTAAAAGCCCACCTGAGTCCCTTTGGGTCTTTGGAGCAGCTGTTCCAGAGGAAGTCTATGCCTTAGAAATACATGGTGCCTGACCAGTTACAATTGATGTTTCTGCCACCCTTCCCTGTCAGGCTTATCTCAGCTTCCCAGCAAAATTAATTCCTTTGGTCTCCCGGTCACCTCAGCAATGGAAACAGGTTCTTCTTCCACATGTCCTGGTGGTATTAGGGCACACTGTGAACCACTATCAACTAACGCCCATGTTTCTGTGGTTCTGATGTGCCAAGCTATTGGATCCACACCGTCCAATAGACCTGGTTTTCCTGTGCCTTCCCTGATAGAGGCAGAGCCCTCTAGCCCTGGTGATTATTTCCTTCCTGGTCATACATACTAGAGGTTCCTTCAAGGGGTTCTGACAGATCATCCTCCCTTCTGTAGTATCCATCACCTT
>JAREIS010002597.1:0-12273 GCA_030060385.1 Muscicapa striata striata | reverse complement strand
GGCGCCAACTGCAAATGGCTACTGTGTCCTTTCCTAATTAATATAAGATCAGACAAAGTATCTTTGCATGGATGAGAAAGGGAATGCAAGAGAGGCTCTTTTACGTAGTTTATTCTTGGCGGTGATGTGGCTGGAAAAGAGGGAGAGCCCCTCCAGGGATCAGGTATTCAGGGAACGGGGGATGGGGAGTGGTTTTGGCTGCCAGCCAATGGGATAGGGACACGGGGGCTTTGGGAATCAGGATACAGAACTTAATGTGCTTCAAGGTCACTTAGGGAAGGTCAGAGGATAGTAGGAATTCTGGGATAAACCGGAAGATATCAAGGTATGTACATCCTTCTTCTACCTCAGGTTATCAAATTACAACAGTTTCCCTCTTTGTTCGTGACTGCATCTCTTCTTGTGTTAATTTAGACTGTTTCCAGAAAGGGCAAAGCGTAGGGACCCCTAAAGTGATCTGCGTGACTGGACCGTTAATGGGCATATGAGTGGTCCATTGTCCGTGTCCCATTACTCACACTGAATGCCCTGGACTCCTGACGGTAGTCGTCTGACAATCTTTCCAAACCCCTTTTATTTCACCTGTTATTGTATGATTATATCGTTGACATTCACAACCCCATTTTAGTAGTATCCGGACTGGCACTAAACCAATTTGGGATTCGGGGGTATCACATGTGATGATTTTGCTGCAATTCCAGCTAGGTGTGGGGGTCAGTCGATCCCGGCTTACTATTTCTGTCCCTAACATTCCTGGGTGGTTTTGCTCTTTTTGCCCTGACCATTTGACACACCAATGTACTGGTCTTATGTAACTGTAAGATTCTAACAAACTGGGACCCCAAATCGTTTTCCAATGTTCCCATTCTTCTGTCCCTTCTTGGCAAACTATCTCATAAAAATACTCTGTGACCGGTTTTTGTCTCGTTTTTCTTATGTCATAAGAACACCATCCTACATCTTTAAATCGTCCAATTTTTGAATAAACTGCATTTGGTAATTTTAGGCACTCACTCCTTTGTCCCGGCGATGACCATTGCCCTCGAACTGTATAGGTCTCCTCTATCATCTTAGTATGATTCCGCATCACTTTATTACATCTTTTTGTCCCATTTATGGTTTCTGGAGGCATTTCCCCAACGGGAATGATGCCCCATGGTATTGGATCTCCCGCCGCTTCAGGAAAGGGTAAACATGCAGTGATGGATGTCGTATTTTGTACTTGCTCAAAATCTCTAACTAATCCCACTATTAAATTTTCTTGTCCCGATTCTTGTTGTGTTTTTCCAGCTTCCGTCACCTGTAGTGTCCCCCTATTCTCTTTTAGAACAACTACAATTACATTCCCATAGTTAAAACTTTCTCCAATTTGCACAGTGCATATGAACTGACCACTCTGATTAACTTCTATATGGGGTATCATCAGTGTGGTATTACCTTTCTGCTGTTCCATATCCCAGAATGTCACGATTCCTTCGGTGAATACCTGGTCCGTAGTAAGTAGTCTCCAGAACTCTTTTACTTCCTCAAATCCAACTCTCTGGTTGTCAGAAAATAAACAAGTCAAATTTACTCCTGCTCCCTCAGGCACAACTAGATCTGGTTCAGGCACAGTGATTTTGACAAAAGCTTCCCCCACCCGCACAAAGCATGTTTGCATTATACAGACTAATGTTAAAAGAACTAAGGCATTGCCTTGAACACCATTTTTGTTGCTGATAAGAGCTGGACTTCCCATTTCGACGGGACCTTCTTGATCCGGGTGTAGTGAATCCAGTTTTCGATCCCTTGGACTTTCACTGCCGTGTAGGTAGTCATGATCACCTGGTGAGGACCACCCCATACTTCTTTCAAGGGTTCCGTATTCCAGTTCTTCACATATACTTGATCTCCCGGCTGGATGTCATGGACAGGATTTTCCAAGGGCAGAGGCCTGTTCTACTGCAATGCTCCTCGCAGCGCTGTAAGGACTTTATTTAGAGACAGAATGTAACTCAACAATACTTGATCTCCTACTAAGTGAGGGTCCCCTTTGTAGGTCGCAGCATGATATGGTTTGCCATACAAAATTTCGTATGGACTTACTCCTATCTTTTCCCTAGGTTTAATCCTGATCCTTAGCAGAGCTAGAGGTAGTGTCTGAGGCCACTGTATCTTTGCTTCCTGACAAATTTTCTTGATCTGGCCTTTTAATGTCTGATTCATCCGTTCTACTTGGCCGCTAGATTGTGGTCTCCAGGGTGTATGGAGATCCCAATCTATCCCTAACACTCTGGCTACCTCTTGGACTACTCCAGCTACAAAGTGAGGCCCCCTATCAGAGGACATGCCTAATGGGACCCCAAATCTAGGAATAATTTCTCGTAGTAAAGTTTTAATTACTTCCTTTGCTTGGTTAGTCCTGCATGGGAAAGCTTCCGGCCACCCTGAGAAAGTACACACATACACCAGTAAATAACGGTACCCTTGTGCTTTTGGTAGCTCTGAGAAATCTATTTGCCAATAGTCTCCCGGTTGCCGCCCTACTTGTAACTTTCCTAGTTGTATTTGCCTTCGTGTCACTGGGTTATTTTTAATACAGACTGGACACGTGGCATTAATCCGTTTAGCCATTGTTAACATCTGGTTGGAAATCACCTCATGTTTTAAAAATTGTACTAATGCATCTGCTCCCCAATGGCACTTGTTATGTTCGATTTCTAAAACTGTTTTCATTACCTTTGTTGGCAGTACAACCTGACCTATAGCCGTGACATACCATCTTTTTTCATTCTTCTGAGCCTGAAGAAATTGACCGAGTTTCTCATCTTCATGTGTATACCATGGTCTCTGCTCAAGAAAAGAAGTAGCAGGATTAGATCGCGCTGGTAATAAAGCTAATTGTGTCCATACCTCTCGGGCGACTTGTTTGGCAACTCTGTCGGCTAACTGGTTTCCTTGGAACGCTTTTCCTTCTTCATTCCGATGTCCTCTTACATGCATCACTGCTACCGCCTGAGGTTTATGCACTGCTTCTAAAAGTGCCAATATTTGTTCTTTGTGCTTAATTTCTGATCCTTGAGAATTTAACAGTCCTCTTTCTTTCCACAGAGCTCCATGTACGTGCACTACTCCAAAAGCATATTTCGAATCAGTCCAAATGTTTACTCTTTTCCCTTGACTCAATTCTAAGGCTCTTACCAGAGCTTGTATTTCCGCTTTCTGGGCTGAAGTTCCCGGAGGCAAAGCTCGAGCTTCTACTATCTGTGTCAGAGTCACTACTGCATATCCCGCATACCTGGTTCCGTTCTCCATAAAGCTGGATCCATCTGTAAACAGTTCCCATTCCGGATTTTCCAAAGGCTCATCTCTCAGGTCTTTCCGGCTGGCATACACCTGTTCAATGATTTCCACGCAGTCGTGTGTCAATTCGCCTTCTTCTTTCTGGCTGCTGCTCCTAAGAAATTCTGCTGGATTAAGATGATTAGTTATTTTTAATTCAATGTCATCCTGTTCTCGGAGAAGTGCCTGGTATTGTAACATGCGACTTGACGAGAGCCAATGCCCCCCTTTTTGCTCCAAAACTGCAATGACCATGTGGGGAACAAACACTTCCATCCTTTTCCCCAAAGTCAATTTCCTGGCTTCTCGAATTAGGAGTACTGTTGCTGCCACAGCTCTAAGACAACCGGGCCATCCGGCGCTTACAGAGTCTAGCTGCTTTGAGAAGTATCCTACCGGCCGTTTCCATGAGCCCAATTTTTGGGTGAGAACCCCTATTGCCAGTCTCTGTCTCTCATTTACGTATAGTTGAAAAGGTTTTGTAAGATCTGGTAACCCTAGTGCTGGGGCTTCCTTTAAGGCTTGTTTCAAACTCTGGAATGCCTTTTCTTGTGTTTGACCCCACTGGAACACAGGGCTTTTGGCTGCCTCATACAGGGGTTTCGCTTTTAGTCCAAATTCCGGGATCCACAAGTGGCACCACCCTACCATGCCCAAAAAGGACCTTAACTCTTGTGGATTTCGTGGTGTGGGTATGGTGCAAATTGCTTGTATTCGATTGACCCCTAACTTCCGCACCCCTTGTGAAATTTCGCAGCCTAGGTAAATCACTTGGGCTCTTACCAGCTGAGCTTTTCCTTCTTCGATACTCGGTATCCAGCTTGTCCCAACATATTGAGTAATTCAATAGTGAGTCTGAGGCAAACATCCTTTTCTGTGGAAGCTATAAAGATGTCATCAACATATTGTAGGAGAACATATAAGAAAGGTGATTCTTTTACCTGAGTCGTCTTCCATTCTTCTAACTCTCGAGCCAATTGATTTCCAAAAATAGTTGGTGAGTTTTTAAATCCTTGTGGTAGACGCGTCCAGGTGAGCTGCTTCTTGCGTCCCGTGTCTGGGTTCTCCCACTCAAAGGCAAAGTATTTCCTACTCTCAAGTGCCAAGGGGATACAGAAAATGCATCTTTCAAATCAATTACGGTGAACCATTTAAACTTTTCAGACACAGCTGTCAACAATGTATACGGATTCGCTACTACTGGGTGTATATCTTTAGTGATATTATTAATTGCTCTTAAATCCTGAACTAATCTATACTTACCATTTGGCTTTCTGACTGGAAATATCGGAGTATTGAATTCTGATTCACATTCCTGTAAAATTCCCGAGCTAAGAAATTGTTCAATCATGGGTGCTATTCCTATTCGTGCTTCCAGTTTCAAAGGATATTGTCTTACCCTCACTGGGGAAACCCCTTCCTTTAGTTCTATTACAACCGGTTGTGCCGCTTTTGATTTTCCAGGTATTCCTGTTTCCCATACCCATGGTACTACAGCTTGTTCTATTTCCTGTGGTATTTCTGCTGCTTCTACCTCTTTCACTACAAACAATTTAGCAATATTCTCCTCAGGAAATTCCAATCTTACTCTACCCTTTTCAAATATTATCTTTGCTTCTAACATTGACAATAGATCCCTCCCGAATAGTGATTCTGGGCTATTTGGCATGTATAAGAATTGATGGTCAAATTCTTTCTTCCCAAATTTTATATCTAATGGCCGCAAAAACGTTCGTTCCTCAACTTGTCCCGAAACCCCACTACTTGGATAGTAGAATCACTCAAAGGTCCTAGCTTAGTGTTAACAGCTGAATATGATGCTCCCGTATCTACTCTAAATTCTAACGGTTTTCCATCCACTTCCATTATTACTTTCAGATCCCTATCTAGTCAAGATGAATTTTGATAATTCCCCATCATAAAGGCTTGGGCAACACCTTGTGGATTTCCGAGAAGGCACCTGTATTATTCGTCATTCCCTGATTTTCATTCCCACCAGCTATAATTCCCCGAAACCCATTCCTTGGTTGAGTGGACACTCGTTTTCAATGCCCTCTATTTTTACACAAAGCACATTGATCTATCCCTAGCTGCATTCTCCCTCTCCCCATATTCAATTGACCCATAAGTCCTCCCGCACCCGTTGCCATTTCCCCCTTTACTATTCCTCTTCCCCGTCCACGCCCTCGGCTCCCTCCTCTCATATTATTCCCAGCCGCTCGCTGTAACACTGCTAACATGGTTGCCTGTTGTTTCCTGGCCGTTTCTTTCTCCCTATTATTGTAAACTTTCCACGCAACTTCCAATAGTCTGTCTAAATTCCGAGTATCTTCTCCCTCCAATTTCTGTAATTTCTTTCTAATATCTTCCTGGGACTGCCCCATAAAAATTAAGGCTAGCTGTAATTTTCCCGATTCCCCCTCAACGTCCAAATTAGTGTATCTACGAGCTGTCTCCTTAAGCCGCTCGAGAAAGGTTGATGGGGACTCATTCTTCTCCTGCCTGACCGAATACAACTTAGACCAATTCAGAGTTTTTGGTATTCCATTCCGGATTCCTTCTGTTAATAACTCCTGATAAGCTTTAAGCCTCCGAGACCCACCCGTCGAGTTGGGATCCCACTCTGGATCCTCCCTAGGTACTAAATCATTTACTGTACCATCCACAAGCCGCAATCTAATCATCTCCCGTGCTTTCTCTGTCATAGCTTTAAACACCATTTCCTTTTCAGTAGAATCCATTATTGTGTCTAACAAAACTTGTAAATCATTCCAGTCCGGATTCTGAGTCTTAATTACCATCTTTACCACCCGCGCAGTCCGTTCAGGATCCTCCCTATATGCCCCCACTGGTTGTTTCCAAATTAGCAAATCATTCGGGGAAAAGGGAACTTTTACTATGACTCGTTCCCCCTGCGGTCCGACTGCCTCACGCAACGGGACCATTAAATGAGCACCCCCTTCCTTTTTCTGTTTCCCTACCTCCCACCGCCCTCTCCGAGTTCTTGCACATAAGGGGGTTCGTGGTATATCTGCAGTTTCTATTTTTGCTTCCTGATCCTCCCTCTCTACCTCCGGCACACTTTCTCCAAAGTCACGTTCCTCCATCGGAGGGGCACTAGGGGCTACCAACAAAGAAACATCCTCCTCAGGTTCCGAAAACTTAACCGAGCATTCCTTCTCTTTTTGCCACCCCTGACAACCTTCACAATTCAACTTTAATGTTTTCAAAACCATGATCCCACATTCCTTTTGCCACTCCGGTTTACCTTTCAAATAATAAAAGAGATCCAGGTACGGTATTTCATCTCATTTTTCATTACTTTGCAGAAAATGCATCAAAGGTGTAATTATTTCAGAATTCAGTGTACCATTCCTGGGCCATTGCATACCATCGGGTTCATATAAAGGCCACACATTATTACAAAAATCAATCAACTTCTTTTTACTTAGCTCTTGACTAAAATTCCCTTCATTCCAATGCTGTAATAAGCAACCCAAAGGTGAATCCTCCGGCACCTCCATTCCAGAACACGCTAAAGCTTTAAAGGTTTTAAAAGGCATCATTACACACGTACACACACACACAAAACAACAAATACCAACAAAACCACAACAAATACCACTGAAACCTTGCCTTTCCCGTCGCCGCGGGTGGCAAGTGCTGAACCTGCGTAATCGCTGTTACGTCTGACGGCCAGCGCCTAGGCTTTTTCCACAACCTTTTTTTTAAGGACGTCCGTTTAGCCTCCGTGCAGGACCGCAGTCCTGTCTTAATCGGCAGGCTACCCAAATAAAAGGAATAAAGCACCTTCGGGCTTACCTCCTGGTCGTCCGTCAGGCGTGGGGTCGGGCACGGGTTGATGTTCTCCCCAGAAATCACCTGGTGCCGGCGTGGAGTGGATCAGCACGCGAACCGCCCCAGCTACCTCCGGAGTCCCATCTAGGGTCGCCAACAAACTGTTGCCCGATATCCCAAACAAAACACAAACTAACAGAGTTAGTTTATGCGGTGCTTTATTCCAGGGCCCGGAGACCTGCGGACTCACGTCCAAAGTCAGATCTCACCAGTTCCCTTTTTTTGATAGGTTTTATAGTTTCTTACAAAGTTATTCTACATGCAGAAACACCCACACTTCAAGACAATACAGATACATAAATCTTGTAGATATTATTCTTAAAAGTCATAAATCCTACATGCTTGTCTACTCCAAACTGTAGGCTACCCCCCTTAATCCCCCCTTGCTTGTCATTCCCACCACCAGAACATTCATCATTCGTTTTATTTTAACCTGGCATTAGTAAATCCTTTAATTATATTGTAATTCTCAGTACATTCCCAGGCCTGTTTTCCCAGGGCCTGCTCGTGAACTGCTGCCTCCTAAGCCTTAGCATAACTACTACTACTTATAATTCTAATACATTTCATAGTACTTTTACAGATTCGGTATCACTGGGGCTCTATGCTTTCCTTCCTAATGAAAAGAACTCTCCTTCCTGGTCAGGTGCCCACAGCCAAAACTGAGATTCTACCTCCAAAATTCCCTGTATCCAAGGATTGTTCCCAAGTGAAAGCTGCCAGCACTGAGAGGTCTGGCTACCCTTGGCCTCTTGGGGACTGCCTCTCACCTGCTTCTGGAACACTCGAACTCAGTGCTTTCCTTCCAATGGAAAGGAACTGTCCTTCTCGTCAAGGCGCCCACGGTCGAAACTGGGATTCTGCCTCCCAAATTCTGTGTATCCAAGGATTCCTGCCAGGACAAACAAGTCTGGCTGGCTTGGCCTCCCAGGAGTCACTTCTTTCCTCTTCGGTCTTTGAAACTCTTGGGCTCTGTGCTTTCTTTCCGATGGGAAAGAATCATACTTCTCTAGATGTTTATGTCTGAAATTGGGATTCTGCCTCTAAAATTCCATATATCTGGAGATTGCTCACAGACAAAATCTGCCAATACAATCAAGTCTGTCTGGCCTTGGCAGCTGGTGACTGCCCCTCATGTGCCCCTGCAACACTAGGGCTCAGTTGTTTCCTTCTTATGGAGACCATTGTGACACTGCGAGGACCTTGTGGAACCAAGGGAGCATGGAACAGGTCTGGCTGGGCTGGGCCTCCCAGGGGCATAACAGGGCTGCTTATTCTCCCATTCTTCTCCCTTTAACATGTTTAACATGTTCCTACAGAAGAAGCAGTGAGCGTTTTTTATAGGCTTGGGAGTTTTGAAGAGTAAGCATTGCATTAACCCACCAGGTGCCAACAGTTCCTCATCTGGAAACAAACAGGCAAAGGAGAGCTCAGCAGCCCCAGGGACACAGCAGGCACAGGGAAAGGAGTCTGGGAACTGACTGCTCTGAGCCTCAGGGACCTTCCCCAGGAGGATGCAGGGCAGCCCCAAGGCCATCTGGCAGCCCTGGAACAAGGCAGGCACCTCTGAGCCCCTGCATGGCCCCAGCAGAGCCTGGGTGGGAGGAGGTCAGTGCAGGGAGCACCATCAGCTGCCTCTGTGTCCCAGGCTGAGCAGCAGAGCCCAGCAGAGGCAGCCCAGGGCTGGGGCAGCAGAGCCACGTGCTCTGCAACTCAGGCGTGTGTGTGTGGGGAAGATTGGGAAAGGACAGTGAGGCTGTGTGGAGAGAAATGTGGGTGAAAGCAGGGTAACAGAAGAAGAAGGAGATAATGGGTACTAGTCAAAGGAAGGAGATTTCTACGATCAGTGTGAGAGGAAAGATGTGTGCTAACGTCTTTGCAAATCATTTGATGGGTGAAGGGATGGGTGTTGATATCTTTGAAAAGGGTCGTAACATTTCTACTGATTTTTGGCAGCAGGTTTGTTACTGGGACCAGACAGTTTGGCTCCTGAAACATACAAGTGTTGGCACAAGCCTGAATTTCTGAACTTTTGGGGGAAAATGCCAGGTTCAAGAGGGAATATGGGGCAGGCAGGTCGGGAAGGCTGTACCTTCCTAGTACCTCAGCCAATGGGAAAGGAAGTGGGGCCAGGAGTTTAGGATAAAAGGAGTCTGCACCCTCTGAAATCTCAAGAGGGAAAACCCTGTGGGTGAGTTCACAAGGGGTCAGTACTCTTCAGAGGAGGTGGGGGGCTGCAGTAGCATGCTGTGTCCACAATTGGACAGCACTATTCGGAGGGGGGGCCTGCAGTACCAGGTTGTGCAGGTTGTGTCCAAAAGAAGGCAGTACTGCTCAGAGGAGGGAGGCTACAGTAGCATGCTATGTCCACAAGGCAGCAACACTTCTCAGAAAAGGGGACAGCAGTACCAGGCTTTGTCCAAAAGGGGGCTGCAATACAAGCAGAGGGGGTGTGCTGCAGTGCCGAATTTTCTCCACAAGGGAGGAGGATGGCTCAAGGGGAATGGGGGCTGCAGTATCATGCTGTGTCCACAAGGGGGCAGCACTGTTCAGGGGGAAAGACTGCAGTACCAGGTAAAGTCCATAGGGGGGCAGAACTGCTTGAAGGGGGGCTACAGTACCATGCTATGTCATCCAGGGAACAGCACTGCTCGGGGGTGGGGGGGGGTTCCTGCAGTAATTGGTTGTGCCTGAAAGAGGGAAGAACTGCTCAAGGTAGAGCGAGGGGCAGCAATACTGGGTTGTGTCCACAAGGAGGCAGCAGTGCTCAGGAGGGGGTGCTGCAGTACCTGGTTCTGTCCACAAGGGGACAGCACTGCTCTGGGAGGGGGGAGCAGTACCATGCTGTGTCCATAAGGTGGCAGCACTACTCAGAAGGAGGGAGGTACAGGACCATGCTATGTCTACAAGGGGGCAGTACTGCTCAGGGTGAGGTGGTGTAGTGCCAAATTTTGTCCACAAATAGGCAGGACTGTTCGGTAGGGGAGGGGTCTGCTGTAGCGCCTTGTGTCCACAAGGGGGCAGCACTGCTAGAGGGAGGGTTGCGGGGCTGCAGTATCATGCGGTGCCCACAAGGGCAGAGGACTCCTTGGAGGGAGGGGCTGCAGCACCAGGTTGTGTTCACAAGGGGTAGCACTACTTGGAAAGGGGGTGCTGCAGTACCCAGCTGTGTCCACAAGAGGGGGAGCACTGTTCGGGAGGTGGGCCTGCAGAATCTGTCTGTGTGCACAATGGGATAGCACCACTCAGGGAGTGCGGTGGCTGCAGTACCAGGTTGAATTTACAAGGGGGAAGCACAGCTTGGCAGGGGGTCTGCAGTACCATGCTGTGTCCACAAAGGGGCAGCACTGCTTGGAGTGGGGGTGGCTGCAGTTCCGGGTTGTATCCATAAAGGGGAAGCACTGCTCAGAAGGAGGGGGCTCCACTACCATGCTGTGTACACAAAAGGTCAGCACTGCTCAAAGTGGGGCCGCAGTACTGGGCTGTGACCACAAGGGGGAGCATTGCTGATAAAGGGGGGGGCTGCAGTTGCAGTCTGTGTCTACAAGGGGGCAGGACTTCCTGGGGGAGGTGGGGGTTGAAATATACAGTTGTGTCCACAAGGGGCACTGCTCGGTGGTGGTGGGGGCCTGCAGTATTTGGTTTTGTCCAAGTGGGATGTGAGGGCTGCAAAGGACAATCGGCATCAACCAGCCCTCTAGATGCTCCTGGAAACAAGAGGCCATTGTGAGCCTGTGGACTGAAACATCCAGAACATTGAAATGCTGGGGGCGATAGGGATTCCTTTGCTAGTTTGTGCACAGTGAAACACCAACCAGATATTCTAAAGAGGTAAAATTACACCAAAATGTTGCTGGCAAACATAGAAAATCAAAGAATTTTTTTGGAAAAGGCTTTATACAACATCCAATGCAACATAAAACACTTATCTGAAGTTCATTAACTTAAATGTTAACCTAGAAACCTTTAACATTTAAGTTGTTGAGATACCCAAAACTGTTCCATATAAAGAGCATTAGAAGGAGAGGGAAGACAGAAAGACAGCTCTATAGAAAGACACACACATATGGCTACCAACTCGGGTTCCAGTGTGGCTGAGACACAGACCCCAGAAGAAGGCAGGGCACGGACCATGGGCTGAGCACCTGCTCCATGTTTTAAGCCCCTGGGCCTTTGTGGGCCTCCCCCCAGGTGGGACTTGTGATTGCTGGGGCAATCAGAGCCTGGGTCAGTAGCACCCCACTGTGTGACTGATTGACAGCTCATCCTGAGGTGTCTGGGACATTGATCTCATCCAGCCTCTGACAGTGACCATGGTGACACTGCAGAACCTCATGGAACCATGGGTCAGTGGTGACAATGCGGGTTCAGGGACACCATGGAGACACTGCAGAACCTCATGGAACCAAAGAGACCACTGGAATACTCTGGTGCCTCATGGACTCGGGGACCCTTGTGAAACTCAGGACCCTTATGGAACCAAGGGTCAGTGATGAAGCTGTGGGACCTGTAGAACCAAGGAGCAGAGAACCATTGTCACAAGAACCACTGTGACACAGCGGGGCCACATGGAGCCCAGGGGCCATGGTGACACTGCCAGACCTTATGGAGGCAAGAGGCCTTTGTGACGCTACAGAAGCAAGGAGAATATTGTGACAAGGAGAATATTGTGACACTACAGGGACTCATGGAATCAAGGAGAACATTGTGACACTGTGGGGTCTCATGGAACCAAGGGAACACAGAACAAGTCCTGGCTGTCTGGGCCCCCTGGCCACCTGACAGGTCTGAATGACCTTACATGTCCAGGGCTGCTCATCTGCCCTGAAGCACTGGGGCTCTATGCTTTTCTTCCTGTGGGAAAGAACTGTCCTTCTCCTCCAGGTGCCCATGGCCAAATTGGGATTCCTTCTGCAAATTTCCTTATATGCAAAGATTGTTTCCCAGATGAAATCTGCCAGACAAACAGATCTCACTGGTTTGCCACCCAGGGGCCACCGCATCTGCCTTGAAACCCTGGGACCATGTGCTTTCTTTCCTATGGGAAAAACCTTTCACCCAGGTGTCCATACAAAATTTGGAATCCATCTCCAG
>JAREIS010002596.1:0-17775 GCA_030060385.1 Muscicapa striata striata | reverse complement strand
CAGCAGCAATGTCTGTGTGCAGAGCAGGGGCAGATCAGTGCTGGCACAGCAGCTGTGCCCAGCAGCAGCAGCACTTGGTGTTGCCAGTGCTGCTCCTGTGCCACTGCCCCGCTGCCCTCCTGCCCCTCGTGTTGCTGCAGGGCCTGAGTGCTCTCGGGGCCGGGCACAGCCCTGGGGGTGGCAGTGCTGGGGCTGCAGGAGGGACAGGCCATGGGCACTGCTGGGACAGCACTGACGCCTCAGGGCAGGGCCTGGGGGCTCCAGGCTCCTTGGCCAGGCTCTCTCCAGAACACTTGGCCAGGCCAATGTTGAGCAGAGAAAACCCCCATGAGCAGCCCCAGGCTGGCCGTGGGCAGGCTGGGGGCAAACAGCATGGCTGGTGCTCTGCAAGGGCCCTGCAAGGGGGAGACCCTGGCAAGGAGCAGCAGAGCAGGGGCTGATCCATCCCCACTGCGCTGGACACCCCAGGGCAGCGTCCCAGAGCGTCCTCATGCACCTGCCAACAACATCCCCCTCTGCAGCCCTGGCCTCTCCCCCAGCTCACACAGGTGCCGCATCCTTGCAGGCACAGACACGGCAGCACTGGCTCAGGAGCCCCTGTTTGCATTGCACAGAGCAGGCGTCAGCACCCCCATGGTGCTGCTGTGGGGAGATGGAGCTGAGTGAGCACAAATGCCATCAGCCCCTGGGGCCAGCAAGGGCTGGGGGACACCAGGGAAACCACTCAGGTTTGTCGTGGCCTCTGAAATCAGCCAGAAAGTTTTTTCCCATGAGCTGTGAGTTACCTGCCCCACTACAGACAATGTTGTTGTTCAGAGCCAGGGCTGCCTGGCAGCCAGCCCCAAACTGCCCTTAGCATTTTCTTTGCTTCCCCTTTGCTTTCTTTCCTCCTTCATAATACAAACTTCTTCCTCTCTCAAATCCATGTTTGCCCTCTCTTCTGTGGTCCCACTCCCATTTCAGTTCCTGAGTTGGCACCATGGGAACGTCCCTTGGGGAGCAGGACCATCCTACAAGTGCTTCAGGAATTGTCTGCAGGCTCCTGCAGTGCCTCGTGCTGCTCCCTTGCCAGAGGCACCACAGGCCAGGGGGCACATCTGGGCTGCTGTGTCTGGGGCTCCCTGTTCTGGGCAATGAGGAGGGGCTGGAGAGGCTCTGCAGGACTAACATGATGGGCTTTAGGGCTGTGTGGAGAATCTGAGGGACCTGGGATGGTATACTTTCTGAAGAATAAGCCCAGGGCTTATCCTGCAACTGCTCCAGGAGTGGTTTCAGAGAATCACAGAATCAGCCAGGCTGGAAAAGACTTGGTGATCATTGAGTCTAACTTGTACCCTGACACCACCTTATCTCCCTGGGTTTCCTCCAGGATAAACAACCCCAGCTGCCTAAACCACTCCTCACAGGACTTTTGTTCCATACCTCTCACCAGCCTTGTTTCCCTTCTCTGGACACACTCCAGCCCCTCCATGTCCTTCCTAAATTGAGGAAGCCCAGAACAGAATTAGGACTCCAGATCCAGGTCCCAAGGTGAAACCATGGTGTCAAACATGTTTCCTTCATTCCATCAGACTTTGAGGAGCAACACTGGCCCTATGCTTCCATGGGGCCCTGCAGTGTCACAATGGCGCCATCATTACACGAGGTCCTGCTCTGTCACAATGCTCTGCACGGTCCCACAAGGCCCTGCAATGTCACAGTGGCCTCTTGGTTCCATAAGACATCTGAATGCCACCATGAATTCCTTGGTGCTGCAGCGTCACAATGGATCCCTGGTTAAACAAGATCCTGCAGTGTCACAAGAGACTCTTGATTCCATGGGGTACCACAGTGCTATATATGTGATTTGTGCTAATTAAATTGTAACAATATTGGCAAAATGGTTGCAATATAATTAATCAAAAATTGTATTTAATTGCTATAAAACAAAAAGAGATAAAGGAAATGGTTAAACCAAGCAGAAAAAAATCATCCTCCAGATGTTTGTGGGAGTCAGGATAGGAAGGGTATAGGTCTAAGAACAGGGTCTAGAAATAGGCTTTTGACCTTGAACTGGGCCAAATTGGGATGATTCCAAAGCATTGGTCACTGGACTGAGTCCTGTTGTGGGAACATATATTTAATTATATAATTTTAAGTTTAGTGCTACCTGCAAGGTCAAACAGCAAACACTGAGGAAGACTCAGAGCCTTCATTGGAAACAAGACCCCTGAAAGGAGGAGACACCCCCAACCACTGGTGACGCGTGTGCAACACAACATAGTGATGTAGATTTTAGGAATAGAAATGAGGAGGAGTTTTCTAGAAGATTCTGTATTAAGATGTATTAGTAAACAGTATATAAGTGAGATTTTTAGCTTGACTGATTTGGTACGGTGTGAGAGGAATGGCCCTACCCGTACCCCCCATCGGGGTATTCCCAGTTGGTTTTTCTTATGCTTTATTCAACCAAACCCGACCTCTATTATACCTAAATTGCTGCTAAATTTTGTATTTACTCAAATATATATAACTCATGTATTTTGATTTTATTCATTTATACACAATTGCTATTATTAATAAATTACTACTGAATTTAACTTTGTTGTTTGATTAATCGGACAAAATCGAACATATCCAATATCCATTTATAAGACTTTCTTTTCCTCAAGGGAATGTTTTTCTGTTTTTCATTTCAGAGAGAAACTGATACAACTATTCTGCAGGTGAAAGATCTGAGATTAATGTCTCCTTAGGAGGTCTGGGCATAGAGAAGAATGAGCCCCTTGCAGGCTGACCCTGTTTGGACAGCCTGCTCCTCACCCCCAACCTCACCAACTCATGATATCTCCCACCTGGGACTGACAACCAAAAACATAAAAAAACTCATAAATTTCTCTTTATAACTAAAATGTTATTAAGTAATAAAATTGTATTTTTCTGAGATATAGTATTACTATTCTATACATTTTAACCTAATTTTTGTAATTATAATAATAATCTTTACATTATGAGCAACCAAATAAATTATTAGTCATTGTTTCTAACTAACAGAATTCCCTTAATTAATAATTACGCTCCATTCGTTATTGATTTCTCCCTCTTTAAGATAATTCATAACATTCGTAATCATTTTATCATCTTTATTATCAACTGTTTCTCAGACAGGGTCAAGGTGGGTACTTCAGGGTCTAGGGCGACATTTCTGGCACACATTCAGAGCAGTTTTGGGTCTGGTGAATGAATTTAGAAGGAAGTCTGGGCTTCAGAGTGGCACTTGGGGGTCCAGGGGTGCCCTTGGAAGTCAGGGAGGGGAATCTGGGACTGTTCAGGGTCTGGGCAGGCACTTGGTGGGCTCTAAGGGGGCTCTGTGGGGCGTGGGAGATGATGGGAGTTGTAGGCACAGGTATTATACTGTTTAAAGGGGCTGCGGAGCATCATGGGAGGTCTAGGCGCAGCTGCAGTGTCTTTTTGAGGCGCGGGGCATGATGGGGGATGAAGTCTCAGCTGGAATAGCATTTTACCTGAACCGTGGAGCATGATGGGTGCTGAAGTCCCGGAAGTGCATCTTGTGGAGACTTTGGGGTCCGGGAGGGCACTTCGGGGACACTTTTGCCTCTGAACGGCAACTTGAGGTCCTCAGGGGGGAACATATACGGTTTGGGAGAGCTTGGAGGGATCTTAGGGAGCCCTAACCGGGCTCTTTAGGGCACGGGGCACGGCAGGAATTTTAGGCGACTGACTGGGTTATGAGGTGCTCTGAGCTCAGGGGGGATGGCAGGAGATGAATTGCCAGAAGTGGCTGTAACGGGCATCTGTGGGGTTGGGAGCATACAGGGGATCCTTGGATGCTTTTGGGGGCTCTCCTGAATGGGCGCTGAGAGGGCACTAAGGGATCCTGGAGAGTCTGGGGGACACTTTTGGGGCAAGTGGGGGGATACCAGGGGTTCTGTGGAGCACAAGGCATGATGGAGTTGTAGTCCCGTCTGCAATGGGGCTCCATCAGGCCGCAGGGCATGATGGGAGTCAGAGGAACAAATGAAAGATGGCGCCAACTCCAAGCACCACCCCCAAAGCACTGATCCCTGGCACTGAACCTCCTTGGTGGCACCTTGGGCTGGCACACACCTGAGAGATGTGTCTGTTTTCAGTGGGGAAAATTAGGAGTTTTAGATTGTTTTAAGAAAAAAAAAGGAAAAGTTCTCTTTCCCTGAGTGCAACTAGCTCCGCAAGCAAAGCAGGTCCCAGGTGAATGAGGACAGACAGGATGGGGTTGGGGAACGTGGAGCAAGGTTGTCCACACTGGGTCAGACCTCAAGGCACAGCTTCTCTAAGCAGGCCAGACCTCCTGAGCAGAGACTCCTGGATCAATATCTATCACTGAATGCTGCAGTCACCTCTGCTCCAAAGAGAACAGGAATAAAATACATCCTTTAAAATGGGAATCAATATTTCTCTAAAGGTCTTTGAAATCTTTCTCCATAACTATCGTAAGAAGTCTTCCTAATGAATTGTACAAGACCAGAGGGAAATCAAGGCACAGCAGTGGTTTTTTAGAAAACCTCTCAAGAACTCCACGTGAGAATCAAACTCCAAAGTTTCTTCAAGTTTTAATGGGTCCCAGGGAGGAACACGAGTGAGAAAGTGTCCCCAAGCCTCAATCAGAGCAGAGAACTGGAGGCAGAGATGACAGGTGGGGACAAAGAGAAGGTCCTGCTAGCCACAACATTCCTTATCCATTGGAGTCCCAGGGGTTGGATGACAAAAGTGTAGGGGATGGGTGTGGAGACAAAGTGTGATTGATTGTCAGCCATGAAGGGTCTTGATTTTCATATTTATTCAGACTGCATGAGAAGGTGCAGGGGGGTCAATATCAATTGGACATTGCTGGTATCAATCTCTAAATACGCGAAAGAAAACTTATCAGGACAAAACACTTCTCTTTGCAATGCTTTCAATAGAATATACAGTAAATTCACTTTGAATACACTTCTGAAATCTACCTAATTAACCACAGAAGAATTGAAAATTTGAATCATTCCGGGGGCATTTATTGTTTGAGTGTTTTGAAGAAATGTTTATGAGCCTTTGTCACTGAATTCCCAAACTGAAGAGCTCAAGAAAGAAGAGTTCAATTTTAAGTTTGTCGTGGATTTAGCCTTGGCCAAATTGCCAGTGCATCCACTAGAATTATTTACTCATTTACTGCTGTGAGATAGGATTAGGAGGAAGGCAAATCAGGCTCAAACTTTAAAGGGTACAAGGAAAGTACGAGAAAAAAAAAATCTCAGAATAAAACTTTCAGAAGACTACTCTTCCCCCCACAAATTCTTTTCTTTCATACTCATAACATACAGAAACAGCCCCCTTCAGGGTTGCTGTGCATTGCCATCAGAGCCTGCAGAAGCAGACTGGCCCTGGGCAGTGCCCTGTGCTGAGAAGGTTTGCAGGGCAGAGCAGAACCCCAGAGCTGGGCTGGGCTCTGGCAGTATGGCGGGGCTCCAGGCCTGGGCAAGGGAAGCAGCTGCTGGCAGGGACAGCTCCAGGCAGCAGAGCCCTGGGCAGGCAGTGGGGGAAGTGCCACCAAGCTGGGCTGGGATATTTAAAGTCCTCTCAAAATAAATCTTCCAATACTGCTTTTTACAGATCCCCATGCCAAGACACAGCAAATGTCCAACAGCAGCTCCATCAGCCACTTCCTCCTGCTGCCATTGGCGAGACACAAGGCAACTGCGAAGCTCCTGCTTCTGCCTCTTCCTGGGCATCTCCTGGCTGCCCTCCTGGCCAACGGCCTCATCATCAGCGCCGTAGCCTGCAGCCACCACCTGCACACCCCATGTTCTTCTTCCTGCTCAACCTGGCCCTCAATGACCTGGGCTGCATCTGCACCACTGTCCCAAAGCCATGCACAATTCCCTCTGGGACACCAGAACATCTCCATGCTGGGATGTGTCATTCAGATCTTTTCTTTCTGTTCTAATCCTCAGCAGAGCTTCTCCTGACAATCATGTGCTATGAATCACACGTGTCCATCTGCAAACCCCCTGCACTACGTGGACCCTCCTGGGCAGCAGAGCTTGTGCCCACATGGCAGCAGCCGCCTGCCAGTATCCCACCACTGCTGCACACAGCCAACACATTTTCCTGCCCCTGTGCCATGGCAATGCCCTGGCCAGTTTTTCAGGAAGTGCCACATCCCTCAAGTTTCTGCTCCAAATCCTATCTCAGGGAACTTGGGCTCATTGCAGTTAGTGCCTGTTTAGGACTTGGCTGTTTTGTGTTCATTGTTTTCTCCTATGTGCAGATCTTCAGGGTTGTGCTGAGGGCCCCTCTGAGCAGGGACGGCACAAAGCCTTTTCCACCTGCCTCCTCACCTGGCTGTGGTCTCCTGGTTATCAGCACTGGCCTTTTTGCCAACTTGAAGCCCTCCATCTCCTCCCCATCTCTGGATCTGGCAGTATCAGTTCTGTACGCGGTGGTGCCTCCAGCACTGAACTCTCTCATTCACAGCCTGAGGAACCAGGGAGCTCAAGGCTGCAGTGTGGACATTGATGATGGGATTGTTTAAGAAACAGTAAACTGCTTACTAGTTTCTGCATGTGACTTGTAATAAAATAATTTTTGATACTATTTCTTTGGTTTGGTGGTTGAATTGCTCTTTTCTTCCCTTTGATTCAGCATTTTAATATATTCCATAAAGAAGTGACATTCCTTGTGCCCTTCTCATTTAGTTCCTCTCAAACTTTGCTGTGGGCCACAGACTGTGTCAATGAGGACCTGTGCCCTCAGTGGCTTAAAATGAACTAAAGGATCTCCCAGCAGAAATTTCTGTGTGGAGGTGCACCTTTTGTTCCCTTCTGGAGCTGCAGCAGCAATGTCTGTGTGCAGAGCTGGGGGCAGATCAGTGCTGGCACAGCAGCTGTGCCCAGCAGCAGCAGCACTTGGTGTTGCCAGTGCTGCTCCCATGCCACTGCCCCGCTGCCCTCCTGCCCCTCGTGTTGCTGCAGGGCCTGAGTGCTCTCTGGGCCGGGCACAGCCCTGGGGGTGGCAGTGCCGGGCTGCAGCAGGGACAGGCCATGGGCACTGCTGGGGCAGTGCTGACGCCTCAGGGCAGGGCCTGGGGGCTCCAGGCTCCTTGGCCAGGCTCTCCAGAACACTTGGCCAGGCCAATGTTGAGCAGAGAAACCCCATGAGCAGCCCCAGGCTGGCCTTGGGCAGGCTGGGGGCAAACAGCATGGCTGGTGCTCTGCAAGGTCCCTGCAAGGGGGACCCTGGCAGGAGCAGCAGAGCAGGGGCTGATCCATCCCACTGCGCTGGACACCCCAGGGCAGCGTCCCAGAGCGTCCTCATGCACTGCCAACAACATCCCCCCTCTGCAGCCCTGGCCTCTCCCCAGCTCAGGTGCCCCATCCTTGCAGGCACAGACACAGCAGCACTGGCTCAGGAGCCCCTGTTTGCATTGCACAGAGCAGGCGTCAGCACCCCATGGTGCTGCTGTGGGGAGATGGAGCTGAGTGAGCACAAATGCCATCAGCCCCTGGGGCCAGCAAGGGCTGGGGGACGGAGGAAACCACTCAGGTTTGTCATGGCCTCTGAAGTCAGCCAGAAAGTTTGTTCCCATGAGCTGTGAGTTTCTGTCCCACTGCAGATGCTATTGCTCAGAGCCAGGGGCTTCCTGTCAGCAACTCCCAAACAGCCCTGAGCATTTCCTTTGCTTCACCTTTGACTTTCTTTACTCTTCCCTGGTCCAGATTTTCTTCCTCTCACCCATCTCTGTCCCCCTTGTGGACAACCCATCCCTGATTGCCCTTTCCTCTCTGGCCCCCACTCCCCATTTCAGTTTTTGAACTGGCACAATGGAAATGTTCCTTGGGAGCAAGATCATCCTACAAGTGCTTTAGGAATTGTCTGCAAGCTCCTGCAGTGCCTCGCTGCTCCTTGCCGGAGGCACCACAGGCCAGGGGGCACATCTGGGCTGTGTGTCTGGGTGTGGGGCTCCCTGTTCTGGACAGTGAGGAGGGGCTGGAGAGGCTCCTGCAGGACTGACAGGATGGGCTTTGGGGCCTGTGAGGAGAAGCTGAGAGGCTTGGGATGCTGGATGTTTTGAAGAGGAGGCTCAGGGCTCATCCTGCAACTGCTCCAAGGATGGTTTCAGAGAATAATGGAATTTAGCAGGGCTGAAAAAGATTTTGGAGGTCATCGAGTCCAACCTGTGCCCTGACACCACCTTGTCTCCCCTGAACCTCCTGTTCCTAGGATAAACATCTCCAGCTCCCTCAGCTGCCTGTCACAGAACTTGTGTTCCAGACCCCTCACCAGCCTTGTTGTCCTTCTCTGGACACGCTCCAGCCCCTCCATGTCCTTCCTAAATTGGGGGAGCCCAGAACTGGACACAGCACTCGAGGTGCTGCCCAAACAGTGCCCAGCACAGGAGAAGAACCACTGCCCTGGTCCTGCTGGCCTCAGCATTGCTCACCCAGGCCATGAGCCATGGGCCTTCTTGGCCACCGGGGCACACTGCTGGCTCATGTCCAGCCTGCTGTCCATCAGTGCCCCAGGTCCTTTTCTGCCTGGCTGCTCTCCAGCCACTCTGTCCCCAGCCTGTAGCACTGCAGGGGTTGTTGTGGCCAAAGTGCAGAACCTAGCACTTCGACTTGTTAAACCTCGCCTTGTTGGATTTGGGCCCTGGATCCAGCCTCAGCCTGTTCAGGTCCCTCTGCAGTGCTCTCCTACCATGAAGCAGATGAACATTCACAGCCAGCATGGTGTCACCACAGTTCCACAGGCCCTAGAGTGTCACAATGATCTCCATGATTCCATGAGGCCTCCCAGTGCCACAATGACCCTTTTTGCTTCCATGGGAGCTCAGTTCCACGAGGCCCTGCAGTGTCACAATGGCCCCTTGCTCCCCAGGGCCCTGCAGTGTCACAATCATCACAGAATCACCCAGGCTGGAAAAGACCTTTGAGAGCATCAAGTCCAACCTGTGACCCAACACCACCTTGTCACCCAGACCATGGCACTCAGTGCCACATCCAGTCTTCCTGAAACATTTCCAGGGACAGTGACTCACCCACCTCCCTGGGCAGCCCAGTCCAATGCCAAATCACCCTTTTTGAAGAATATTTCCTAATATCCAGCCAAACATCCCCTGGTGCAGCTTAAGGCTGTGTCCTCTTGTCCTGTCACTGTTCCCTGGGAAAAGAGCCTGACCCCCACCTGGCTGCACCCTCCTGTCAGGGAGTTGTAGAGAGTGATGATGTCTCCTCTGAGCCTCCTCTTTTCCAGGATAAACATCCCCAGCTCCCTCAGCCACTCCTCACAGCACTTGTGTTCCAGACCCCTCACCAGCCTTGTTGCCCTTCTCTGGACATGCTCCAGCCCCTCCATGTCCGGCCTAAATTGGGGGCCCAGAACTGGACACAGCACTCGAGGTTCTGCCCAACCAGTGCTGAGCACAGGAGAAGAATCACTGCCCTGGTCCTGCTGGCCACACCATTCCTGATCCATTGGAGTTCCAGGGGTTGGATGAGGGAAATGCTGGGGAGGAGGTGAGGACAAAGTGTTAATGATTTTCAGCCTTGATGTGTCATGATTTTCATATTTATTCAGACTGTATTACAAGGTGCTGGGCATCATTATGAATTGGATCATACTGATATCAATCTAGAAACAAACAAACAAAAAAAATATTTCTCTCTGTGTTGTTTTCAGTATAGTATTCTCACTTTGAATACACTTTTGAAATCTTTCTAATTAACCACAAAAGAATTGAAAACTTAAATCATTCCCAAGGGCTTTTCTTGTTTGGGTGTTTTGAAAAAATGTTTATGAACCTTTGTCACTGAATTTCTCAACTGAAAAGCCAAAGAAAGAAGAAGCCTCTGGAGTAGAAAAATTCATCAGCAACCTCCAAGTGGCTGAGGATCCATCCTGATCAGAGCAGGAATGAACAGAAATGGGCACAGCTTTGTGGCTGCCCCAGCTCTGGGATGGGCCCTGGGCCTGGAGCAGGAGCAGCTCTGCAGGGCCCCAAGGCCGGGGCTGTTGTGCTGGCCTGGGCAGATGGGATGGCAGCAGGGGCTGCAGAGCTCTCAGGAGCTCAGGGAGAGGGGAGCAGGGCACACAGGGAGCCTCCTTTTGCCTTGGCCAAGCCCCTTGCCCATGGCTGGGGCTGAGTCCTGTCTGAGCTGCAGCTGCTGCTGTGCCCTTGCCAGGGGCTGAGGCCGTGGGGCCACTGCCCAGAGCCCCTGGCCTGAGCAGAGCTGTGGGGCCAGAGCCGGCTGGGCTGTGCTGGGGAGAGGCCCTTGGTGCTGCACAGAGCTCAGGGCAGCTGGCACAGCTTGCAGGGAGCTGGGCTGGCCTGAGAGAGCCTGCCAGAGAAACCAGCAGTGTCCATCTCAGCCTGGCTGAGCGTGCAGGGGCAGGACTCAGCCCAGGCCTTGTGGGGCAGGGCCAGCGCCTGTGGAAGGCATTGGAAACAGGCAAGTGGGCGAGAGAGGAGGCTGCTCTGTGCCCTTGGTGGCATGCACAGAGCAGGGAGGGGCCCAGGACATTTGTCACCGCCAGCCTCTGTCCCCAGCCATTGCCAGCCCTGGCTGCTCAGCCCAGGTTTGCCCTGGGCTGAGTTTGGCTGTGGCCCAGCTCCATCCTCCTGCGGGGCTCAGGGCCTGTTCCCGGCCATGGCCAGCCCTGCCCGGCCTCTCTGCTGGCCCAGAGCCCGGCAGAGCCCGGGGCAGGGCTGTCAGTGCAGGCCCACAGGTGCCACGGGCTGTGCAGGAGCTGGCAGAGGCTGCCCAGCAGGGAGGCCATGGGGCACAGAGCCCCAGGGCTGCTGTGGGCACCATGGCTGCACTTCCAGTTTTCTAGGAGATGTGACAGATGGGAGCAGAGACAAATAATTCCTGCAGGATTCTTTATTGTCTTTGCTTATACAGGTTATCTGCTTCCATATGTAGAGGGTTATGTGTCAGATAACACAGGGAGAATAATAAAATAATAATTTTTAGGTGAAAAAAATTCTTGCATAATACACAGTGGGAAAAAAGACACACTTATGATCAGAAGAGCATGTAAACTTTTCAGTGGATAAGAGACTCACTGATGTTCCAGTAGACAAGCCTGTTTAAATACTTTCCTCAGGCCTTCCTTGAGATGAGAGTTGACCACTAGAGACCACAGGCAGCCAGAGCTCTCCGTCCTGTCCTGGCAGCTTTTGTCTGGGAGCATCTCTGCATATAGGAAATTTTTCAGAGGGAGTATCAATTTTGGCCATAATCACCTCAGAAGATGGATGGTTCTTTTCCATAGGAAGAAAAGCACGGGGCCCCAGTTCTCCAGGGGCTGATGACAGGTGACCCTCAACATTCCAAAATCAGCTGGACCTGTCAGGTGGTCCCCAGTAAGCAAAACCAGCAAGATCTGTTCCATGTCCCCTTAGTTCCATAGGGCCATGTAGTGTCACAATGGTCAACTTTCTTCTGCAGTGTCACAATGGCTCCCTGCTTCCATGAGGCCCTGCAGGGTCACAGTGGCCCTTTGGTTCCATGGGCCCCCACAGTCTCACAATGATCTCTATGATTCCATGGGGCCTTGCAATGCCACAATGGTCTCCATGGATCCTTAGTGCCCTGCAGGATCACAACTGCTGTTTGGCTGCATGAAGCCCTGTAATGCAACAATGGCCTCTTGGTTCCACAAAGCCCTGCTGCTTCAAACCAGCCCCTTGGGACCATGCAGCCCAGCAGTGCCACAAGGATGTGGTTGGTGCCACGAGGCCCCACAGTGTCACAATGGTCCCTTGGATCCATGGTACCCTGCAGTGTCAAAATGGCCCCTTCATTTCTGAAGGCCCCAAAGTGTCACAATGGTCTCCATGGTTCCATGAGGACCCTCAGTGTCACCATCGTGTCTACAGGAAGGAAAACATCCAAGGCCCAGTGTTTCAGGGGCTGATGAACTTCAGCCACCAGAGGCCAAGGCCAGGCACACCTGTCTGTCCTGACAGGTTTGTCTGGGAGCAACTCTTGGATATTCGAAATTTTGAATGTGGAATCCCAATTTTTGCCCTTTTTGCCGGGAGGATAAGGACGGTTGTTTTCCATAGAAAGGAAAGCACTGCGTCCCATTGTTTGGAAGCCAGGTGACAGCTGGCCCTCAGGAAGCCATGGGCAGCCAGACTTGTTGGAAATGTTAGCTTTTCCCTGGGAGCAATCCCTGGATATTGGGAATTTTGGACAGGAAATCCTGTTTCAGCTGTGGGCGTCTGGATAAGGACAGTTCTTTTCCATTTAAAGGAAAGCACTGAGCCCCAGTGTTTCAGCAGCATGAGAAGAGACCCTTGACATGCCAAGGGAAGTTGGACCAGTGAGGCCAAGCCAACCAGACCTGTTACCTGTTCCCTTGGATCCATGGGACCCTGCAGTGGCACTGTAGTAGTGTCATACTGGATCCCTGGTTCCATGAGGCCCAGCTGTGTCACACTGGCCTCTTGTTTCCATGGGACTCCTTAATGTCACAATGGTCCTTTGCTCCCAGGAGGTCTTGCAGTGTCAGAATGCTTTCCTTGGTTTCATGGGACTGCACAATGACACAATGGCCCCTTAGTTCCATGAGGATGCAGAGTGCCACAATGGTCTCCATTATTCCATAGGGTCCTGCAGTGTCACAATTGCCACTTGGATGCACAAGTTCTTTCTTCCATGAGGCCTTGCAGAGTCACAGGGCTCTCCTTGGTACCACAGTAAAATAGGGAGATAAATGTTACAAGAGATGGGGCAAATGAGAGACTTTGTAAAATATGGTTTATTGTCTTATGGCATCAGTCTCATAGAAGGGTGAGACATTAAAGGTGTTACAGCTAACTCCATATCAGAAGCCACTTAATTCGTAGTTGCAATGCCTTATGTTAGTTTTTTGGGCAATCAATTACTTTTACAAAGCTTGTTAGTCTCATTTTACACCAATCATTACTTGCTTTGCTTTTCAGGGCTTTGCTGCCATGCCTCATTTTTCAGAAAATCATGTAACACTTTAAAAACTTACATTGAAACATCTTAAACTTCTAACGAACTTTGTAACAGGTTCTATTGCTAAACTTTAAAATCTTTTATTATCTTACATAACATATTTCTTTGTTTACATAATACATGCTTCTGTTTGCTTAAAATATATTTTTACTTAAACTACAAACTTATGTTCTTGTTTTGTCTATTTTACTTCTAATGCTCCAATTCTCCAAGCCTTCTCCAAGGTCTTAGGTCAAGCATTGTATCCATCTCTGTCTCTGAGCCTGTACACACAAGGCCCTGAGAGCTCTCTGTGCCTTCATTTCCCACACTGCAGTATTCAATGGACCCTTGGTTCCATGTGGACTCACAATGGCAGAAGGATCTCCTTGGTTCCCTGAGGCCCTGCACAGCCCCTTGATTCAACAAGGACCTCAAAGTGTCATCAGGACCTCCAGGATTCCACGAAGCCCTGCAGTGCCACAATGGACATTTGGTTCCATGGAGTCCAACATCGATACATGAATCCTTAGTTCCATGGGGCCCTGTAGTGTCACAATGGACTCCTTGGTTAAAAGATGCCACACAGTGATACAATCACCCCTTGGCCTGACAAGACCCCACAGTGTCACAATGGTTCCTTGCTTCAGTGAGGCCTTGCAGTGTCACAATGGACTTCTTGGTTCCATAGGGCTGGAAAGTGTCACAGTGGCCCTTTGGTTCAGTGAGGCCTGTGATGCCTTAAGATTTTAGCCTTTGTATTTTTGAAATCCTGTACTGCATTAGTCCATAACTCTAAACTCCTTATAAAGTGTTATTTAGCTGTCTTCATATTTTGGTCACACTAAATAATTCCTCTAGGCTGGAAACTCAAGGACACCCTACAGCCTCAGGCTCTGAAAAGTATAAACAAAAGTGAATTGGGGGGGAGTAAACTGGTGGAACATGGCTTCATTACCGAAAGCTGTGATTGCAGTATTAACCCCGATATGCAAATGGACTAAACTTATATCTATCTGAAAATTTCATGACCATCATCCACTTTAGGTGGAGCCTCTGGGAGGCTTTTGACTGCCCAAGGCATATATATTGAATGCCTTTGATAAATATTCACTTTATTCCATTAACCTTGTCTAGCCTCTGTTCTAGGTAGTCACAATGTGGTGTCACAATAGTCTCCATGAGTCCATAAGGCCCCACAGTGTCACAACAGATCATTGGTTTCACTGAGCCCCACAGTGTCACTCTGGTCCCCTTGGCTCCACAAGGCTCTGAAGTGCCCCAATGGCTCTTTAGTTTCACAAGGCCTCAAAGTGTAAAAATGGCCTCCATGGTTTCATTAGGTCCTGCTGTGTCACAATGCACCTTTGATTCCATGATGCCCTATAGTGCCACAATGGTATCCTTGGTTCCACAAAGTCAGAATGGACCCTTCATCCCATGCAGACTCACACTGTCACTGTACTACCCTTGATTCCATGAGGCCCTGCCATGCTGTAATGGCCCCTTTGTTCCAGTGGATCCCAAAGTGTCAGAATAGTCTCCATTGTTCCATGAGGCCTCACAATGTCACTGTGGTCCCCTTGGTTCCACAGAGCTCCACAGTGCAACAATGGACTCTTGGTTCCATGAGGTTCCTCAGTCAAAATTGGCCCCTTGGCTCCATGAGGCCACACAATTTAACAATGAACAACTGGTTCCACAAGGCCTTGCTGTGTCACAATGCACTTCTGGTTCCCTGAGCATTTGTACTGCCAACAACAGTCTCCTTGGATCTGCAGTGTCACAATGGACCATTGCTTCCATGTGGCCACAATCTACCAAAATGCATTTGGGTTTCATGGGGTTCTGGTATGGCATAATTGACCCTTTGTAACATGAGTTTGCACAGTGTCACAGTGGACTTCTTGATTGTGTGATGCCCCTCCATCACTAAATATCCGCAATATCAGAGACACTGTAACATTAAGTTGCTACTTATGAGGGTATCATTTATTCAGTCCTGAGCTCTAGTGAGGGATAACTCCTAACCTTACATGGACACATAAATCTACAAGAGTGTTGATTTTATACAGTCGGTAAATGCGTATTACAATTTACCCATTCCATAAACCCCACCCCAAGTTCCCAGAATAAGTTCTTATACTTCTATCACTGCACCCTTGAGCGAGATTTCTTCTCCTTGTCTTCTAATCCTAGCTGCTGGGAAAGCAGCCCCTGCACGCACTGTTCCTGTCTAAAAATTCACAGTCACAGTAACAATTGAATGAACACTTTTGGTGTCAAGGCCAAGGCTTTGTGTGGCCAGGCAGAGGCAGGCAGGACGCAGAGCTGTCAGCAAAGGAAGGGGCCAGCCAGGTGGGGCAGCCGGGGGATGACGACAGCCTGCAGGGACAGAGGCACAGGGCATGGACACCGTAGGACAGCCTGGGCTGCAGAGGGCACAGGGATGGGCAGCAGCTGAAAGGCCCTGCCAGAGCCAACTCCTGCAGCACTTGGGCCATGGCTGCTGGCCCTGGGCCCTTGGCCAGCAGGGGACAAGTGAGCCTTGCTGTGCTGGGGCCTCATTGCCTCCTTGTCCCTGCTCAGCAGCCTGGCAGGGGCCGCCCCATGCTCCTGCCCTTGGCATTGCACATCCCCAGAGCCCAGTGGCCCAGGAAGAGCCCTGAGCAATGAGGGAGGGACAGGATGTGCCTTGCCAGGGGCTGGGGCTCAGGCCTTGTCCCTTTGCATTCCTGAAACACATCCAGGTTTGCTCAGCATCAGAGACACCTCTCCCTTGTCTGTCCCCACCTGTCATCAGTGTCTCCAGTGTTCTGCTCTAACTGGAGACAATTTCACAGTTGTATCCCTGAGTGAATTCCATTAAAACTTTGAGGAACTTTAGAGTTTCATTTTAATTTACAGTTTATGAGCAGTTTTTTGAACACTCTCTCAGGGACTGAGTATGATGTAAACAGCACCAAAGCCCTGAGAGGGTCATTAAAGTCCTTGTGCTGTGTCTGCGCTGCTGAGCTGGGCCAGGCTCCTGGCACAGAGGCAGCTCCCAAGGTAAAGCAAGAAAAGCTTCAAAAAGACATTTCTGCTGAGGAGCAGCTCCTCTCCCAGCCCAGCAGGGCTGAGGGCACTGCCTGCAGGCACTGAGGGGACAGGAGCCAGGCACAGACAGGCTGAAGACAATCAGGACTGGGAAGACATTGAGCTGAGACTTCACTTGGGGAAACATCTTCACAGCCCTGGACATGGTGAGTCTGTGGGTGCAGGGCAATGTCCCCTGTGCTCCTGGAGGGATCTCCTGGAGCCAGCACAGCCCACAGCCTGGGGGATGTGTCAGGAGGACTCTCCCAGTTTCTCTGAGGCACAGGAGGAGGAGGAGGAGGATGTGCTGCAGAGCAGGGCTGCCCTGGGCACCATCAGAGGGAGGGACAGGGGAGGACGGCTCCTGCTGCCAGGGATGGCTGCAGGGGCTGAAGCTGGGGCTGCAGCCAGGGCTGCCCAGGGCTGTCCTGCAGAGCAGCTCCTGCAGCCCTGAGGGCTCTTGGCCAGCCCAGGGGATGTGCCACCTGCCAGGGGCAGCTCTCAGCCTGCCTGGGAGCTCCCCATGGACGGTGGAGGAGAGCTCTGGGTGCAGGCCAGGGTAGTTCCTGCTGTGTGCAGAAGGTGCTGTGTTGGCCAGGGCTACCCAGAGCTCCAGCTCATGCCCAGGTCATTTCAGAGGGGACTTTTCGTGAGCTCATTCATGGCAGGAGTTTCCTGCTTTCTTGAATCTGTGCTTCCACTTTCCCCAGGCACAGCTTTGTGGGAATGGAAACTCAGCTGTGCAGGATAGATCAGGGACTGAGGCTCGTAAACCATCACACTGAGTTTTCCTGGGAACCTCAGCAAGTGCCTCCACCTCCCCAGCCTCCAGATCCATCCAGCATCACCTTTCCATGGTTCCCAGGCTTGGGGGAGCTGTTCTCTAATCCCTGCAGTCCCGAGCAGCTGCAGGGCAGAACTGGCCCAGGGGCTGGCAGGGAAGGAGCCCGGGGCCACAGGAACAGCTCGGGCTGGGACAGCTGCAGCAGCAGAGCCATGGGCAGGGAGGGAGGGAGGCAGTGCTGAGGGAAGCCCTGCTGCAGGGCAGATGTGGCACCTGCCAGCCCTGCCCTGCAGGGCAGACACTGCCCTGAGCAGCACAGCTCTGGTGTCCCCTCCCAGCCAGCACAGCCCTCAGCCCAGGGGCTCAGGGCCCTCAGTGCCCTCCTGGGCTGTCAGAGCAGCACCAGACATGAAGGGCATCTCTCCTGCCATGTGCCATTCCCTGCTGACCAGGGCCTGAGGGCCACTGTCCTGCCCTGGTGCTGCCTGGGAGGGGCTGTGCAGGGCTGGCCAGGGAAAGGCTTTTCCTCAGGGCTGGCTCTCTCTTTCCTTGCCTTGCCAAGGTACTCCTGGCATTGCTGACAGGCTCTCTGGGAATGGCAGTTCCAGCTGCAGGCTCAGGCCCAGCCCTTGGGCTCCTCCTGTGCAGGCTGAGCACAGCAATGGGCTGACCCACCTCCCTGTGCCCTGGGAGCTCTGGGCAGGGCAGGCTGGGAGGCTGGGAATGAGCTGACTCTCCCTAACCTAGGGAAAGGCAGGACCAATGTGTGTGCCAGGGATCCCTCTGCTCTCAGCAGTCTCCTGGCTTTCCAGGGTAACACAAGAATGCAGCTCAGAAGGGTGCAAGTTCAGGGCAACTCAAACAGGTTGCAGGAACAGAGCAGTTCCCCTCAGTCTGCACTAAGCCTCAGACAATCCTCCTGCCTTC
>JAREIS010002595.1:0-11759 GCA_030060385.1 Muscicapa striata striata | reverse complement strand
CCCCCAATCCCATTTTTGCCCCCAAAATCCCATTTTGCCCCCCAAACCCCATTTTAGGTCCCTAAAATCCCATTTTCCCCTCCCTCACCCTTTTGGGGTCCCCCGCTTTGGGGACCCCCTGGGGTGACATCTCTCCCTTCCTCTTTCCCCAGAGTTTTGTAGCCACCCTGGCTAACGGGATGAGCCTGCAGCCGCCTCGGGAAGATGTAAATATTCCTAAAAAAAACCTCCCCAAAAACCCCAAATCCCAAAAAAAAACCCAAATTCACATTTAAACCCCCCAAATTCTGCTTTAAAACCTCAAAATTTGGATTAAAAACCTCGAAATTCCTGTTAAAAAACCTCAAAATTTGGATGAAAAACCTCAAAATTCTGATTGAAAAAAGCACAAAATTCAGATTAAACCTCCCAAAATCCCATATCCCAAAAAAAACCCCCAGAATTTGGATTTAAAACCCTGAAATTTGGATTAAAAACCTAAAAATTCCAATAAAAACCACCGAAATTCCAATTAAAAAAAACCCAAATTCAAAATAAAAAACCGTAAAATTTGGATTAAAAACCCCTGAAATTCAGATTAAAAAAAAAAAAAAAAATTTGAGGAGGAAAAAGTGAATTTTTAAACCCCAGAATCCTCCCAAAATTCCCCAAAATCCTGAGGAAAAAAAAACCAAAACAAAATCCCAGAAAAATACCTCAAAATTTGGGGAAAAAACCCTCAAAATCCTCTAAAAAATCCCAAAATATTTTGAGGAAAAACCCCAAAATCCCAGAAAAAAACCCTCAAAAATTTCCCAAGAATCCTGGGAAAAAATCCCAAAAATTCAGAAAAATCAAAAATTCCAGAAAAAAATCAAAAAATCTGGGGGTGGAAAAAAAAACCTTTAAAATTTCCAGAAAATTCCCCAAATTTCCCCAAAATTTCAGGGAAAAAAAGCCCAAAATTAAAAAAATTCCCAAAAAATTTTCCCAAATTTTGGGTAAAAACCTCAAAAATTCCTCCCCAAAAAAAACCCAAATCCTGTGGGGAAAAAAAAAAAAAAAAAAAAAAAAAAATCCCTCAAAATCCTGAGGGAAAAACCCCAAAATCCCAGAGAAAAATCCCCAAAGTCCCTGAAAAAAATTCCCAAAATCAAAAAATCTGAAAAATCCCCAAAAATCCCTGAAAAATTTCTAAAAATCCCTGAAAAAAAAAAAAAAAAAAAAGAAAGAAAAAAATTAAGGATTTTTTATGGGATTTTTTTTTTCAATTTTTATGGGATTTTCGTGGTGATTTTAATGAAATTTTTAATGGGATTTTTATGGGATTTTCGTGTCATTTTTAATGGGATTTCAGTGAGAGTTCAATGGGATTTTAATGGGGTTTTAATGGGATTTTTATGGGATTTCAGTGGGATTTTAGTGGGATTTTAATGGGATTTCAGTGGGATTTTTAATGGGATTTTTAGTGGGATTTTAATGGGATTTTAATGGGATTTTAATGGGATTTTTGTGGAATTTTAGTGGGATTTTAATGGGATTTTAATGGGATTTTAGTGGGATTTTAAAGGGATTTTAATGGGATTTCAGTGGGATTTTTAATGGGATTTTTAGTGGGATTTTAATGGGATTTTAATGGGATTTTTAGTGAGATTTTAATGGGATTTTCACTGGAATTTCTCCATTTTGAGCAGGATTTCCATGGGAATTCCATGTTTCATTCTGGGATTTGGGGATTTTAGTGGGATTTTGGTTCTTTAAATGTGATTTTAATGGGATTTTAGAGGGATTTTAATGGGATTTTAAATGGAATTTTGCCTTTTTTGATCGGATTTCAATGGGTTCCTAATGGGATTTTTCCATTTTTAATGAGATTTCAGTGGGATTTCAATGGGATTTTTCCATTTTTAATGAGATTTTAATGGGATTTCAATGGGATTTCCCCATTTTTAATGGGACTTTTTTCTGCAATTTCCCCATTTTTAGTGGGATTTTTGCTGGAATTTCCCCATTTTTAGTGGGATTTCAAAGGGATTTCCCCATTTTTAATGGGATTTTCGCTGCAATTTCCCCATTTTTAATGGGATTTTAATGGGATTTCAATGGGATTTTCCCTGGAATTTCCCCATTTTTAATGGGATTTCAATGGGATTTTAATGGGATTTTAATGGTTTTTTTTCTGCAATTTCCCCATTTTTAATGGGATTTCAATGGGATTTCAATGGGATTTTAATGGGATTTTTGTTGGAATTTCCCCATTTTTAATGGGATTTTTGCTGGAATTTCCCCATTTTTAATGGGAATTTTTCTGCAATTTCCCCATTTTTAATGGGATTTTAATGGGATTTTTGCTGGAATTTCCCAATTTTTAATGGGATTTTAATGGGATTTCAATGGGATTTTTGCTGGAATTTCCCCATTTTTAATGGGATTTTAATGGGATTTCAATGGGATTTTTGCTGGAATTTCCCCATTTTTAGTGGGATTTCAATGGGATTTCCCCATTTTTAATGGGATTTTAATGGGATTTTTGCTGGAATTTCCCCATTTTTAATGGGATTTTAATGGGATTTTTGCTGGAATTTCCCCATTTGTAGTGTTATTTTTATGGGAGTTGCATGTTTCTCTCTGGGATTTGTTTTTTTGGGGTTTTTGGGGTCCCCCAAGTGTCTGTGTCCCCCCAGGTGTCGTGTCCCCCCGGGGAGGGCAGTGCCAAGCCCTCAGCTGAGGACATGACCTCCAAGGATTATTACTTCGACTCCTACGCCCACTTCGGCATCCACGAGGTACCAAAATCCCCAAAATTACCCCAAAATCACCCCAAAATCACCCCAAAATTACCCCAAAATTACCCCTGAGCTCACCCTGGGGGGTTGGGGGCTTTAAAGGGGATTTTTGGGGGGGGGGTTTGGGCTGGGTTTGCATCCAGGAGGTGCCAAAATTAAACCAAAATTAACCCAAAATTATCTGAAATTAACCCAAAATTATCTAAAATTAACCCCAAAATTACCCCTGAGCTCACCCTGGGGGGTTGGGGGCTTTAAAGGGGATTTTGGGGGGGGGTTTGGGCTGGGTTTGCATCCAGGAGGTGCCAAAATTAACCCAAAATTGCACCAAAATAATCCAAAATTAACCCAAAATTATCTAAAATTAACCCAAAATTATCTAAAATTAACCCAAAATTATCTCTTGAGTTCATCCTGGGGGGGTTTGGAGAGTTTTTAGGGGATTTTGGGGGGGATTTGGGCTGGATTTGCATCCAGGAGGTGCCAAAATCCCTCAAATTACCCCAAAATCAACCCCAAATGCACCCAAGATTATCTAAAATTAACCCAAAATTATCTCAAATTAACCCAAAATTATCTGAAATTAACCCAAAATTATCCCTGAGTCCATCCTGGGGGGGTTTGGGAGAAGTTTTGAGGGTTTTTAAGGGATTTCATCAGATTTTGACAAATTTCACTGGGAATTTCAGGTTTTTCATGAACCCCTCAACTCCCAGGTGATTTTTGGGCTCCCCCAGGTGAATTTTAGGCTCCCCCAGGTGAATTTTGGGCTCCCCCAGGTGAATTTTGGGCTCCCCCAGGTGCATTTTGGGCTCCCCCAGGTGCATTTTGGCTCCCCCAGATGATTTTTGGCTCCCCCAGGTGCATTTTGGCTCCCCCAGATGATTTTTGGGCTCCCCCAGGTGCATTTTAGGCTCCCCCAGATGATTTTTGGCTCCCCCAGGTGCATTTTGGCTCCCCCAGGTGAATTTTGGGCTCCCCCAGGTGCATTTTGGCCTCCCCCAGGTGCATTTTGGGCTCCCCAGGTGCATTTTGGGCTCCCCCAGGTGCATTTTGGCTCCCCCAGGTGAATTTTGGGCTCCCCCAGGTGCATTTTAGGCTCCCCCAGGTGCATTTTGGCTCCCCCATCTGGATTTTGGGCTCCCCCAGCTGCATTTTGGGCTCCCCCAGGTGCATTTTGGCTTCCCCCAGGTGCATTTTGGGCTCCCCCAGGTGGATTTTTGGCTCCCCCAGATGATTTTTGGGCTCCCCCAGCTGCATTTTGGGCTCCCCCAGGTGAATTTTTGGCTCCCCCAGGTGCATTTTGGGCTCCCCCAGCTGCATTTTGGGCTCCCCCAGGTGAATTTTGGGCTCCCCCAGGTGAATTTTTGGCTCCCCCAGATGATTTTGGGCTCCCCCAGGTGAATTTTTGGCTCCCCCAGGTGCATTTTTGCCTCCCCCAGGTGCATTTTGGGGTTGATTCTGAGCAGAAATCACCAAATTTTGCTGGAATTTCACCGAATTTTGACACATTTCCCTGGGAATTTTTGGTTTTTCATGAACCCCTCAAATCCCAGGTGCATTTAGCCTCCCCCAGGTGCATTTTTGGCTCCCCCAGGTGCATTTTTGCCTCCCCCAGGTGGATTTTTGGCTCCCCCAGATGATTTTTGGCCTCCCCCAGATGATTTTTGGGTTCCCCAGGTGAATTTTGGGCTCCCCCAGGTGCATTTTGGGCTCCCCCAGGTGAATTTTGGGTTCCCCAGGTGCATTTTGGGCTCCCCCAGGTGCATTTTGGGCTCCCCCAGGTGCATTTTGGGGTCAATTCTGAGCAGAAATCACCAAATTTTGCTGGAATTTCACCAAATTTTGACAAATTTCCCTGGGAATTTTTGGTTTTTCATGAACCCCTCAAATCCCAGGTGCATTTAGCCTCCCCCAGGTGGATTTTTGCCTCCCCCAGGTGCATTTTTGCCTCCCCCAGGTGGATTTTTGGCTCCCCCAGATGATTTTTGGTCTCCCCCAGATGATTTTTGGCTCCCCCAGGTGCATTTTGGTCTCCCCCAGGTGCATTTTGGGCTCCCCCAGATGATTTTTGGGTTCCCCAGGTGCATTTTGGGCTCCCCCAGGTGCATTTTGGGCTCCCCCAGATGATTTTTGGGTTCCCCAGGTGCATTTTGGGCTCCCTCAGGTGCATTTTGGGATCCCCAGGTGAATTTTGGCCTCCCCCAGGTGCATTTTGGGCTCCCCCAGGTGCATTTTAGGCTCCCCCAGATGATTTTTGGCTCCCCCAGATGATTTTTGGGTTCCCCAGGTGCATTTTTGGCTCCCCCAGGTGCATTTTGGGCTCCCCCAGGTGAATTTTGGGGTCAATTCTGAGCAAAAATCACCAAATTTTGCTGGAATTTCACCAAATTTTGACACATTTCCCTGGGAATTTTTACTTTTCCATGAACCCCTCAAATCCCAGCTGATTTTTAGGATCTCCCAGGTACATTTTAGGATTCCCCAGATAATTTTTGACCCCCCCCAGGTGACCTTTCCCCCCGTGTCCCCCCCAGGAGATGCTGAAGGACGAGGTTCGCACGCTCACCTACCGCAACTCCATGTTCCACAACCGGCACCTGTTCAAGGACAAGGTGGTGCTGGACGTGGGCAGTGGCACTGGCATCCTCTGCATGTTCGCAGCCAAGGCCGGCGCCAGGAGGGTCATCGGGGTCAGCCCCAAATTTGGGGGGATTCTGGGGGGGCTTGGGCAAAATTTGGGGGAGTTGGAGCAAAATTTGGGGGAGATTTGGGGGAGTTCGGAGCAGGTTTGGGGGAGTTTGAGGCTGGTTTGGGGCAGTTTTCAGGAGGTTTTGGGAGGTTCTGCAGGGATTTTGGAAGAAATTTGGGAGATTTTGGGGATTGGGGAGAAATTTGGGCTGATTTGGGCAAAATTTGGGGAGTTTGGGGAGATTTGGGGGAGCTGGGTGCAGGTTTGGGGAGATTTGGGCTGGTTTGGGGGAGTTCGAGCAGATTTGGGGCAGTTTTCAGGAGGTTTTGGAAGGTTCTGGAGGGATTTGGAAGAAATTTGGGAGATTTTGGGGATTGGGGAGAAATTTGGGCTGATTTGGGCAAAATTTGGGGGAGATTGGAGCAAATTAGGGGGAGTTTGGGGGAGATTTGGGGCAGTTCGGAGCAGATTTGGGGCAGTTTTCAGGAGGTTTTGGGAGGTCCTGGCAGGAATTTGGGAGAAATTTTGGGCAACTGGGGAGATTTTTGGATTTTTGGGAGACGTTTGGGGCAGGTTTGGGGCAGGTTTGGGGTCTCAGGGGGGGTTTGGGGGTGCTGGACGTGGGCAGTGGCACCGGCATCCTCTGCATGTTCGCAGCCAAGGCCGGCGCCAGGAGGGTCATCGGGGTCAGCCCCAAATTTGGGGGGATTTTGGGGGGGCTTGGGCAAAATTTGGGGGAGTTTGGGCAAAATTTGGGGGAGTTTGGAGCAAAATTTGGGGAGATTTGGGGATTTTGGGGCAGTTCGGTGCAGATTTGGGGCAGTTTTCAGGAGGTTTTGGGAGGTTCTGCAGGGATTTTGGAAGAAATTTGGGGATTGGGGAGATTTTGGGGATTGGGGAGAATTTTGGGCTGATTTGGGCAAAATTTGGGGGAGTTTGGAGCAAAATTTGGGGGAGTTGGGTGCAGGTTTGGGGGAGATTTGGGGGATTTTGGGGGAGTTCGGAGCAGGTTTGGGGCAGTTTTCAGGAGGTTTTGGAGGGATTTTGGAAGAAAATTGGGAGATTTGGGGGATTGGGGAGATTTTGGGGATTTGGGAGAATTTTGGGCTGATTTGGGCAAAATTTGGGGAGTTTGGAGCAAAATTTGGGGGAGATTTGGGGATTTTGGGGAGTTCGGAGCAGATTTGGGGCAGTTTTCAGGTGGTTTTGGGAGGTCCTGGCAGGAATTTGGGAGAAATTTTGGGCAACTGGGGAGATTTTTGGATTTTTGGGAGACATTTGGGGCAGTTTGGGGCAGGTTTGGGGGTCTCAGGGGGGGTTTGGGGGTGCTGGACGTGGGCAGTGGCACTGGCATCCTCTGCATGTTCGCAGCCAAGGCCGGCGCCAGGAGGGTCATCGGGGTCAGTCCCAAATTTGGGGGGATTTTGGGCTGATTTGGGCAAAATTTGGGGGAGTTTGGGAGATTTGGGGGAGATTGGGACAGGTTTGGGGGGAGATTTGGGGGATTTTGGGGCAGTTCGGTGCAGGTTTGGGGCAGTTTTCAGGAGGTTTTGGGAGGTTCTGCAGGGATTTTGGAAGAAATTTGGGAGATTTTGGGGATTGGGGAGAAATTTGGGCTGATTTGGGCAAAATTTGGGGGAGTTTGGAGCAAAATTTGGGGAGATTTGGGGATTTTGGGGAGTTCGGTGCAGATTTGGGGCAGTTTTCAGGAGGTTTTGGGAGGTCCTGAGAGAAATTCAGAAGAAATTTGGGAGATTGGGGAGATTTGGGGATTGGGGAGGAATTTTGGGGGATTTGGGCAAAATTTGGGGGAGTTTGGGGCTGGTTTGGGGAGATTGGGGCAGGTTTGGGGGAGTTCAGAGCAGATTTGGGGCAGTTTTCAGGTGGTTTTGGGAGGTCCTGGCAGGAATTTGGGAGAAATTTTGGGCAACTGGGGAGATTTTTGGATTTTTGGGAGACGTTTGGGGCAGTTTGGGGCAGGTTTGGGGGTCTCAGGGGGGGTTTGGGGGTGCTGGACGTGGGCAGTGGCACTGGCATCCTCTGCATGTTCGCAGCCAAGGCCGGCGCCAGGAGGGTCATCGGGGTCAGCCCCAAATTTGGGGGGATTTTGGGGGGGGTTGGGCAAAATTTGGGGGAGTTTGGGGGAGTTGGGTGCAGGTTTGGGGGAGATTTGGGGGATTTTGGGGGAGTTCGGTGCAGATTTGGGGCAGTTTTCAGGAGGTTTTGGGAGGTTCTGCAGGGATTTTGGAAGAAATTTAGGGGATTGGGGAGATTTTGGGGATTTGGGAGAATTTTGGGCTGATTTGGGCAAAATTTGGGGGAGTTTGGGGCTGGTTTGGGGGAGTTGGATGCAGATTTGGGGCAGTTTTCAGGAGGTTTTGGGTGCAGATTTGGGGCAGTTTTCAGGTGGTTTTGGAGGGATTTTGGAAGAAAATTGGGAGATTTGGGGGGTTGGGGAGACTTTGGGGATTTGGGAGAAATTTGGGCTGATTTGGGCAAAATTTGGGGGAGTTTGGAGCAAAATTTGGGGGAGATTTGGGGGATTTTGGGGGAGTTGGGTGCAGGTTTGGGGCAGTTTTCAGGTGGTTTTGGGAGGTCCTGAGAGAAATTCAGAAGAAATTTGGGAGATTGGGGAGATTTGGAGGATTGGGGAGGAATTTTGGGGGATTTGGGCAAAATTTGGGGGAGTTTGGAGCAAATTTGGGGGAGATTGGGACAGGTTTGGGGGAGTTCAGAGCAGATTTGGGGCAGTTTTCAGGTGGTTTTGGGAGGTCCTGGCAGGAATTTGGGAGAAATTTTGGGCAACTGGGGAGATTTTTGGGTTTTTGGGAGACATTTGGGGCAGTTTGGGGGTCTCAGGGGGGGTTTGGGGGTGCTGGACGTGGGCAGTGGCACTGGCATCCTCTGCATGTTCGCAGCCAAGGCCGGCGCCAGGAGGGTCATCGGGGTCAGCCCCAAATTTGGGGGGATTTTGGGCTGATTTGGGCAAAATTTGGGGGAGATTTGGGGGAGTTGGGTGCAGGTTTGGGGGAGATTTGGGGGATTTTGGGGGAGTTCAGAGCAGATTTGGGGCAGTTTTCAGGTGGTTTTGGGTGCAGATTTGGGGCAGTTTTCAGGAGGTTTTGGGTGCAGATTTGGGGCAGTTTTCAGGAGGTTTTGGAGGGATTTTGGAAGAAAATTGGGAGATTTGGGGGATTGGGGAGATTTTGGGGATTTGGGAGAAATTTGGGCAGATTTGGGCAAAATTTGGGGGAGTTTGGAGCAAAATTAGGGGAGTTTGGGGGAGATTTGGGGCAGTTCAGTGCAGGTTTGGGGCAGTTTTCAGGAGGTTTTGGGAGGTTCTGCAGGGATTTTGGAAGAAGTTTGGGGATTGGGGAGATTTTGGGGATTGGGGAGAATTTTGGGCTGATTTGGGCAAAATTTGGGGGAGTTTGGAGCAAAATTTGGGGGAGATTTGGGGGATTTTGGGGAAGTTCGGTGCAGGTTTGGGGCAGTTTTCAGGAGGTTTTTGGTGCAGATTTGGGGCAGTTTTCAGGTGGTTTTGGAGGGATTTTGGAAGAAAATTGGGAGATTTGGGGGATTGGGGAGATTTTGGGGATTTGGGAGAAATTTGGGCTGATTTGGGCAAAATTTGGGGAGTTTGGAGCAAAATTTGGGGAGATTTGGGGATTTTGGGGCAGTTCGGTGCAGGTTTGGGGCAGTTTTCAGGAGGTTTTGGGAGGTTCTGAGAGAAATTCAGAAGAAATTTGGGAGATTGGGGAGATTTGGAGGATTGGGGAGGAATTTTGGGGGATTTGGGCAAAATTTGGGGAGTTTGGAGCAAGTTTGGGGGAGATTGGGGCAGGTTTGGGGGAGTTCAGAGCAGATTTGGGGCAGTTTTCAGGTGGTTTTGGGAGGTCCTGGCAGGAATTTGGGAGAAATTTGGAGGATTTGGGGCTGATTTTAGAGATTTGGGGTGTCCTGGAGGGAATTTAGGAGAAATTTGGGGGGGTTTGGGGATCCCAGGGGGATTTTGGGGTTTTTTGGAGGTCCTGGGGTGGATTTTGGGGTTTTTGAGTTGGATTTTGGGGTGGATTTTTGAGGTGATTTTTGGGTGGATTTTGGGGATTTTTTTGGGATGATTTTGGGGTGAATTTATGGGAATTTTGGGGTGATTTGTGGGTGGATTTTGGGGTGATTTTGGGGATTTTTTGGGGTGATTTTTGGGTGGGTTTGGGGGATTTTTTTGGGGTGATTTTTGGGTGGATTTTGGGGATTTTTTTTGGGGTGATTTTGGGTGGATTTGGGGATTTTTGGTGATTTTGGGTGGATTTGGGGATTTTTGGGTGATTTTTGGGGGTGGATTTGGGGATTTTGGGGTGATTTTTGGGTGGATTTGGGGGATTTTGGGGTGATTTTGGGTGGATTTGGGGATTTTTGGGGTGATTTTGGGTGAATTTATGGGATTTTGGGTGATTTTGGGTGGATTTGGGGATTTTTGGGGTGATTTTGGGGTGGATTTGTGGGATTTTTGGGGTGATTTTTGGGTGGATTTGGGGGATTTTTTGGGGTGATTTTGGGGTGGATTTGGGGGATTTTTGGGGTGATTTTGGGGTGGATTTGGGGGATTTGGGGTGCCACTCTCCCCTCCCCCAGATCGAGTGCTCGAGCATCTCCGACTACGCCGTGAAAATCGTCAAGGCCAACAAACTGGACCATGGTGAGAGCCCCAAAATCACCCAAAATCACCCCAAAAACAGCCCAAAAATCTGCCCAAAAATCTGCCCAAAAATCACCCAAAACAGCCCAAAACCAGCCCCAAAATCAACCCAAAAAGCAGCCCAAAACCAGCCCAAAAATCACCCAAAATCATCCCAAAAACAGCCCAAGATCAGTCCAAAATCAGCCCCAAAATCAGCCCCAAAATCAACCCAAACATCACCCAAAAGAGGCCCAAAATCAACCCAAAAACATCCCAAAAATCACCCCAAAATCAGTCCAAAAATCAGCCCAAAAACAGCCCCAAAACAGCCCCCAAACATCCCAAAATCACCCCAAAAACAGCCCAAAAATCAACCTCAAACCAGCTCTAAACCAGCCCAAAACCATCCTGAAATCACCCCAAAATCAGTCCAAAAACATCCCAAAAACATCCCAAAAACATCCCAAAACCATCCCAAAACCCCAAAACAGCTCCTTAAAAACCCCTTTGAAAAATCCCCAAAACAACCCTTGAAAAATCCTGAACATTTGACAAAAAAAGTCTCCAAAAATTTCCCAAAAACCCAAAAAAAAAAACCTTTAAAAACCCTGAAAAACTAAGAAAAAAAAATTCCTCCAAAAACTTTCCAAAATCTCAAAAAAAATCTTTTAAAAATCTTGAAAAAACTAAAAAAAAAAAGAAAAAACCCTCAAGAAATTTCCCAAAAATCCCAAAAAAACCCTTTAAAAATCAAAATAAACCCTAAAAATCCTCCCAAAAAAATACCAAAAAAATCCCCAAACTGCCCCCAAACCCTCCTGCCCCTCCCCCAGCTCTGGAATGTTGTGAATTTTCCCAAATTCCCATTTTTTTTTCCAGTGGTTTCCATCATCAAGGGCAAGGTGGAGGAGGTGGAGCTGCCGGTGGAGAAGGTCGACATCATCATCAGCGAGTGGATGGGCTACTGCCTGTTCTATGAGTCCATGCTCAACACTGTCATCTATGCCAGGGACAAGTGGCTGGTGAGACACCCAAAATCCCAAAAATTCACCCCAAAAAGCCCAAAAATCCACCCCAAAAATCCTGGGAGCAGCCCCAGAAACCCCCAGGAGCAGCGCTGAAAATCGCCCAAAACGGGTTTAAAAATCTCATTTTTAGTCCAAATTCTCCTTAAAAATCCACCCCAAAATGTAAAAAAACTCACCCCAAAAATTCCAAAATCCCCCAAAAATCCCAAAATCCACCCCAAAATCCCAAAAATCCACCCCAAAAATCCTGGGAGCAGCCCCAGAAACCCCAGGGAGCTGCGCTGAAAATCGCCCAAAACTGGGTTAAAAATCTCATTTTAGTCCAAAATTCCCCTTAAAATCCACCCCAAAAATCTAAAAACTCACCCCAAAAATCCCAAAAATTCACCCCAAAAATCCCAAAATTCACCCCAAAATCCCAAAATCCACCCCAAAATCCCAAAAATTCAACACATAAATTCATCCCGAAATCCCAAAATTCACCTGAAAAATCCCAAAATTCACCCTAAAAAAATTCATCCCAAAATCCCAAAAATCCCCCAAAATCCCAAAAATCCACCCCAAAAATCCCAAAAATCCACCCCAAAATCCTG
>JAREIS010002594.1:0-12098 GCA_030060385.1 Muscicapa striata striata | reverse complement strand
AGAGGACACTCGTTTTCAATGCCCTCTATTTTTACACAAAGCACATTGATCTATCCCTAGCTGCATTCTCCCTCTCCCCATATTCAATTGACCCATAAGTCCTCCCGCACTTCGTTGCCATTTCTTACTATTCCTCTTCCCCGATCCCTCACCCACGTCCTCGGCTCCCTCCTCTCATATTATTCCCAGCTGCTGCTGTAACACTGCTAACATGGTTGCCTGCTGTTTCCCGGCGTTTCTTTTCTCCCTATTATTGTAAACTTTCCACGCAACTTCCAATAGTTTGTCTAAATTCCAGTATCTTCTCTCTCCAATTTCTGTAATTTCTTTCTAATATCTTCCTGGGACTGCCCCATAAGAATTAAGGCTAGCTGTAATTTTCCCGATTCCCCCTCAACGTCCAAATTAGTATATCTACGAGCTGTCTCCTTAAGCCGTTCTAAAATGTTGATGGAGACTCATTCTTCTCCTGCCTGACCGAATACAATTTAGACCAATTCAGAGTTTTTGGTATTCCATTCCGTATTCCCTCCGTTAACAACTCCTGATAAGCTTTAAGTCTCCGAGACCCACCCGTCGAGTTGGGATCCCACTCCGGATCCTCCCTAGGCACTAAATCATTTACTGTATCATCCACAAGCCGCAATCTAATCATTTCCCGTGCTTTCTCTGTCATAGCTTTAAACACCATTTCCTTTTCAGTAGAATCCATTATTGTGTCTAACAAAACTTGTAAATCATTCCAATCCGGATTCTGAGTCTTAATTACCATCTTTACCACCCGCGCAGTCCGTTCAGGATCCTCCCTATATGCCCCCGCTGATTGTTTCCAAATTAGCAAATCATTTGGAGAAAAGGGAACTTTCACTATGACTCGTTCCCCCTGCGGCCCGACTGCTTCACGCAGCGGGACCATTAAATGAGCACCCCCTTCCTTTTTCTGTTTCCCTACCTCCCACCGCCCTCTCCGAGTTCTTGCACATAAGAGGGTTCGTGGTAGAACTGCAGTTTCTATTTTTGCTTCCCGATCCTCCCTTTCTACCTCCGGCACACTTTCTCCAAAGTCATGTTCCTCCATCGGAGGGGCACTAGGGGCTACCAACAAAGAAACATCCTCCTCGGCTTCTGAAAACCTAACCGAGCATTCCTTCTCTTTTTGCCATCCCTTACATCCTTCATAGTCCAGCTTTAATGTTTTCAAAACCATGATCCCACACTCCTTTTGCCACTCCGGTTTACCTTTCAAATAATAAAAGAGGTCTAAGTACGGTATTTCATCCCATTTTTCATTTACTTTGCAGAAAATGCATCAAAGGTGTAATTATTTCAGGATTCAGTGTACCATTCCTGGGCCATTGAATACCATCAGGTTCATATAAAGGCCACACATTATTACAAAAATCAATCAACTTCTTTTTACTTAGCTCTTGACTAAAATTCCCTTCATTTCAATGCTGTAATAAGCAACCCAAAGGTGAATCCTCCGGCACCTCCATTCCAGAACACGCTAAAGCTTTAAATGTTTTTAAAGGCATCATTACACACGTACACACACACACAAACCAACAAATACCACTGAAACCTTGCCTTTCCCGTCGCCGCAGGTGGCAAGTGCTGAACCTGCGTAATCGCTGTTACGTCTGACGGTCAGCGCCTAGGCTTTTTCCACAACCTTTAAGGACGTCCTTTTAGCCTCCGTGCAGGACCGCAGTCCTGTCTTAATCAGCAGGCTACGCAAATAAAAGGAATAAAGCACCTTCGGGCTTACCTCCTGGTCGTCCGTCAGGCGCGGGGTCGGGCACGGGTTGATGTTCTCCCCAGAAATCACTTGGTGCCGGCGTGGAGTGAATCAGCTCGCGAACCGCCCCAGCCACCTCCGGAGTCCCATCTGGGTCGCCAACAAACTGTTGCCCGATATCCCAAACAAAACACAAACTAACAGAGTTAGTTTATGCGGTGCTTTATTTCAGGGCCTAGAGACCTGCGGACTAGCATCCAAAGTCAGATCTCACCAGTTCCCATTTTTGATAGGTTTTTATACCCTCTTACAAAGTTGTCTACGTGCAGAAACACACACACACTTCAAGACAATACAGATACATAAATCTTGTAGATATTATTCCTAAAAGTCATAAATTCTACACGCTTGTCTACTCCGAACTGTAGGCCACCCCCCTTAATCCCCCTTGTCTTCCCACTACCAAAACATTTATTATTCGTTATATTTTAACCTTATTTAAGTGTTTCTAAAAGGGTTCTATATGCACTACTAAATCCTTTAATTATATTGTAATTCTCAGTACATTCCCAGGCCTGTTTTCCCAGGGCCTGCTTGTGAACTGCTGCCTTCTAAGCCTTAGCATAACTACTACTACTTATAATTCTAATACATTTCATAGTAATTTTACAAATTCGGCATCACCGGGTCACAGGAAAAGGGGGCTGGGGCTGGGAGGGGAGTGCGGATCCCGGGGATGCAGTTTGGGAGACGCGAAAGCGAGACGAGAGTAGAGGGGAATTCCAGGGAATTCATCTGGATCTCCGCTGAGACCAGGAAGTCTTGGGAATGGAGAACTGAGGGGATGCGGAAATTTGGGAGATCTGGGGGTCCAAAAGCCGAGGAAAAGGGCGGATCTGGGGTGTGGGAAGGGCGGGATGGCCGGGAATGGGGGTACAGAGGGGTCCCAGAGCACTGACGGGGGTGCAGGGGGATCCCAGCCCCGGATAAGGGGGTCCAGGGGGGTCCCAGTGCTGTGGAAGGGAGTAGGGGGGAGTCCACGTGCCCAAAAATGGGGGTTCAGGGGTTCCCATGCTGGGGAATGCGTGTTAAGGAGGAGTTTCCTTCCCAGAATTCGGGGCTCAAGGGGGCTCCACTGCCAGAAAATGGGGGTTCAGGGGGTGCTGGTGACCAGAAATGGGGGTTCAGGGGGGTCTCCGTGCCAGATAAGGGGGTACAGGAAGGTGTTGATGTTGGGAAAGGAGGTACAGGGAGGTCCCAGTGCTCGGCAAGAGGATTGAGGGGGGCTCACAGGACCCAAAACGGGGATTCCGGGGTTCCCCTGCCCGGGAATGGAGGTTTAGGGGGTTCTCAGTGCCTGGAAATGGAAGTTCGGGGGTGGGAAGATGGGTTCTAAGGATAGGGCAGAAGGCAATCTTTCCCAATGAATTTCAGCTGTACTGATTACTGAGGAGTGGAAACAACCTTGCCTGCCCAATGAGGGTGGGTGTTATAAAAGAGGGGTCAGCTGGCCACAAGCTGCTGATGGAGTTGGAGGCCCAGGGTCTGCTGCAGCTTGGCATGGAGTGTGCTGGTTGTGCTGTGGGTAGGTAAGGGACATGCAGCTGTGCAAGGGACAGATAAGGTAAGAAGTTGTGTGAGGGACAGGTTGGGGTTCAGCCAGTCATGTAGAAGGGAACTTGCAGAGAGGAGAGGAGTCAGAGCTGTGTGGAGCTGCCTATGAGGAAAAGAGACAGAGTTGCCTGAAAGAAGTTCATTGAAAGAAGGCACGAGAAGTTTTTAATAAAGGATTGGTGATTATGCCAGTCATGTCCATCTCGACATAATAACTACATCCTCCCATGTCCCCACCCCTGTCTCAGTTCAATGTCTTTATTTTTACCCCAAGGTTGGATTATTTCAAGGGATGAAGAGAAATGAAAAGCAAATCAAGGCCAAAAGAAAAGGATTTCCATATCTGTGTGAGCTGAGGATCCACATACTTGGGAGGGAGGGAAAAACCTTTTCTGGAGGGGTTTCCACTCCACTGTCTCCAAAATCTTGGTCTTTGCCCCAGTTTATCAGCATATGGCTGCAGAAGACACCCTTGGGCAATAGGAAATCAAAACCCTGGAATCATTGAGGCTGGAAAAGACCTCCAAGACCATTCAGTATTCCTGGATGCCATTAGAAGAGAGAACTGAACACAGAAGATTTTCTGGGGTTGAAAGTCAACAAATTCACTCACCCGAAGGAATTCCCTCTGTGCTTGTGTCCCAATGGACATTGCTCTCCCTGCAGTGATCCAGGTGCCCACAGGGAGACAGGATGATGCAGAGCCCCCCCAGCCAGGTGTCCTCCCAACAGGGATCACCAGGACCACGGATCAGCAGGGCTCTGCCCAATGGGGGTCACTGGGGATCATCCAACACTGATCCTCCCATGGGGGATGGAGCTGGAGCAGATCACGAAGCTCTTCCCACACTCGGGGCACTCACAGGGCTTCCCTTAGTGGAGCCTCCGTTGGTGTTGGGTCAAGTCAGAGCTCTGTGAGAAGCTCTTCCCACACTCAGGACACTCATAGGGCCCCTCCCCAGTGTGGATGCGCCGGTGTTTGGTGAGGTCAGAGTTGCGCTTGAATCCCTTCCCGCAGTCGGGGCAGCGGAAGGGCCTCTCCTCTGTGTGAATCCGCTCATGTACGAGGCATTCGGAGCTGGTCTGAAACCTCTTCCCACACTTGGAACACTTGTAGGGCCTCTCTCTAGTGTGGATGCGCTGGTGGCTTCTCAGGCCAGACATCCACCTAAAGCTCTTCCCACATTCAAAGCAGGTGTAGGGCCGGTGCCCTGTGTGGATCACCTGGTGCTTTAAAAGGACCGACCTGTCTGTGAAGCTCTTCCCACATCTCCCACACTCATAGGGCTTCTCCCCAGTGTGGATCATCTGGTGCCGGATCAGCTCACAGCTGTACCTGAAACCCTTCCCACATTCCAAGCACTTGTGGGGCTTCTCCCCTCCATCAGGCTTCTCCACCAGCTCTGAGCTCTGCCTGCATCTCCGGCCGCCTTCCCGGCTCAGGGAGGGTCTTTCCTCCTCGCAGCTCCCTGGGCTGGGTTTGCAGCCCCTCCTCATGAGGGATCTCTGGGGCTTTTCCTCCTTCTCCATCTGTCAAGGCCTTGGGAATGAAAAATCCTGGTTTGGAAAAAAAAAGAAAAAAATGCCTTCGACTAGGCGGTTTCTCCTTGCCCAATTTCATCTCAGGAAGTCACTGGGCATCTTTTGTCTGCATGACCCTCCCAAACACCAAGATTCAGCCCAAAAATCATCCAAACATCAAGAGAGAGATCAAAAACTCCCCAAAAGCAAGATTCATCCAAAACCTCCTGCAAAATAAAAATATTCAGGCCCTGCAAAAAACCAAAGCATGAACATTTAGCCCAAAAAAGCTCAGAAACACCAAGATTCACCCCTGGGAAATTGTGTATCCCTCTCTCCGGTCACTTGCTGCATGTGAGAGGGACAAGACTGCTGGACTTGGGGAAGAGGCTGCATATACAGGGAGGGGTGGAACGTTGTGCTGCTTCCCATTTCTCCTCCTCCTGTGTCCCTACTGTTCCTCACACTCATCTTCCTCCTACTATTCCTCCTCCTCCTGCACAATCCCACCTGCTCCTCCCACGTGCATCATTTGACCATTTTGTTCTCCAGCCCTGCTTCTCCTTCCCTTCTCCTGCTGCCCCCAGGCCCAGCACCCCCTGCCGGCTCCCCTCTTCCCCCAAACCCACAGCATCCCAGCGCAGGGGCAGGGATGGAGCTGGGGCAGCTCGGGCTGGGGCAGCGCTGGGCTCTCGGCCTCCCGCCCGCACTCGGTCCCCACTGCAGCCGCTCCCCGCCACGGCAGCGGGGGGCCCGGCCTTGGCGCCTGCCCCCTCCCACCTCCCCCTCCCGGGGCGCTGGGGCCCGGGCGGGGGCACAGGTGGGGTCCAGGGGGAACGCTGGGAGCTGCGGCTCTGCCTGGACCCTGCTGAGCCACCAGGCCCCGCGCCATCCGGGGTGGGGGAGCGAGTGGAGCTGAAGGTGCCTCACCCAGTTTGGGTGATCGGCTCCCTTGGGGGGCGGCGGCACCGGGCATGGATTGGGAACCCGAGAGTGACCAGGAGACAGACAAGTGACACATCAAGGGGGCTGGGAAGAGTCGGCAGCCAGAGAGCTCTGAAAATCTCATCAGTGAGTGCAGTGGGATCTTCGGGGACTAAACATGGCAGGGCACCCATGGAGGGGAGAAAGGGAAAGCCAGGAAGGGCTCCCAGCAAAAGGGATGATAATCCCAAAATATCTCTGAAGGGTCCCTTGGGAGCATGTTGAGGGAGTTTGCACATTCTCCCAAAGGTAATCAAGCACACGGACACACAGGGGGCAATAAGGGAAATCCAGAAGGGATTTAGACAGCAGTATTCAGGGGATAACTGGGAAAGATGAGCTCGTGTGTTTTATTCACTCAGTGTTAGAAGATGTGGGGGATGGGTTTGAAATGGATGAGCTTTTATGTATTCCTAATTCTGACTGTAATTTACTGAGAAGGGATTTGATGGCTAATTTGGGAATAGAAATTAATACTGTAAAGGTTGTACAGAGTTGTGCCTTTGTGTGGTAGATGTCTGGCAAGTGCTATGCTGAAGTGAACCCAGAAGTGTGGGCAGCTCCAGGAAAATAGGGAAAATTAGAAATGGAGCCTCTCCAAAGTACTTTGAAGCAACCAGGACAAGTGGTGTCTAAAAGCAATACCCTATTCCAAGGGAGGGAAGGAAGGGCTCACAGCCTGTTATTGAGTCCCTGATAAAGGCAGGGCTTTTGGAGCCAGGGATCTCTTCCTAGAATGCTCCTATCCTGCCAGTCAAGAAATCAGATGGAATTGATAGATTTGTCCAGGACCTAAGAATAATAAATGAGATTATTAAACCCAGGCATGCCACAGTCTCAGATCCTCACACCATCTTGAACCAGGTCCCCTCCTCACACTGACACCATTCAGTACTTGATGTCAAAGATGCTTTCTGGGGATGCCCACTCACACAGGATGCTAAACTGTATTTTGCCTTGGAGTGGGAACAAGAGGCAGAAGGGAAAATGGTAAAGACATGGATGCTCCTTCTGCAGGGATGCACGGAAGCACCAGCCTTATTGGGGCAAGCCTTGCAGAAAATATCACAAGAATTTACCCCACCCCAGGGATTGGGTTAATGCAGGATGTGGGTGAATTACTCCAGTCAGGAGGACAAGAAGTGGTAGAAGAAGCCTCTGTGAAATGGCTGAATGTTCAGGCTAAAAAGCATCTTTGAGTATTTTGAAAAAAAAGCGCAAATAATGGAGAAAAAAGTTAAATATTTGGGACATATTTTGATTGAATTTTATGGTGTATTGACCCAGAGAAGGACCTGGGAATCTCAGAAGTAACATTATCCAGCACTAAAATGGAGCTGGAGCTATTGTGAGGATTAAGAGGGAATTGCAGGACCTGGATTGAGGATTCTCTGCTCAAGCCAGAATATCGTATGAGTTTTTAAACCCAAATAGCCTCAATATTGTGGCATGGACTCGAGAAACAGCAAAACTTCAGAAAAACGAAAAAAAACAAAATTATAATATTGGAAATATTGGAAAATATTAAAATGAATGCTATCTGTATAATATGTGAAAACTTTGCTGTATGAATATAGTTTCTTTTAGTTTTGCTAATAAAACTGAAAATATAGTAGTGCGATAAATATATTTTTCTTGGACTATAACATGGTGATGTAAAATACTTTTGTTCATGTAACTAACTCAGAGAATGGTAGAAAAGATCATCAGGAAATTCTTCACGTTCTTGGGCTATTGGACTCCAGACGCCCAGGGAAGGAAAAAAGGTTGGTTTACAGGTTGGGGGGAATGTTTCTGAATAATGCATGAAGTCTTAAGAATATGCAACAGGTTGATGCATTTAAAGAAGTGTTTTCTGAGTCAGGGTGTGCTCTTGGCTGGAGAACAAGCACCCTGCTGTTATAACCTTTTTCTTTACTGTTTGACTCCCATTGTCTTTTATTAAAACTTTAAATATTTACCAAGAAAGTCAACCTTGTCTTTTTTAAAATGTGGATGCTACACAAGGTCATGCCAAAGGAATACCTGTGTTAAAATGTTTAACCCAGTGGCCAGAGTGGCCTCACTCCCTGCAGAATTGTGCAGCCACAGCTTTAATGGGACCTGAGGCCCAAAAAGTGAAGGCAGGAGGATCTCCTGATGTTCAAGTCTGGCACCAAATTAAAGCTTGGATTACCTCTACATGGGTAAGCAGTGCTCGGTTATTACAGAATGAAACTTGTTCAGTGGCACAGGAGGATTTAGAATTGAGGACAGGGGAAGGGTTTAACCCAGCCTCCTGTTTGAACAGCCTGCACAGGGCTGGCAACAAACCCATGGCTGCATTCATGGGACAGAGCTCCAGAGCCAGCACAGGAGAGAGTGATGAGACATTCCCTGGCCTGAGGGACAAAATGTGTTCATGGATGGGTCTGCAAGGGCAGGAGAAGGGAAAAGAGTTCCAAGACACGCTCTGATTAAGGAAAGGGAATTAGAGCAAGACTTACACTCTGCCTGAGGAGTGCACAGAAGCCCCACTGGTGGCCAAGTGCCGTGGCCCATGCCAAGTGTCCCTGAGCACAGAAACAGCCCCAGCACAGCTCAGCACGGGGGACCCTCACCCTGGGCTCAGAGGCTCTCAGCCCCGCACATTTGCACTTCCCGCCTGCAGCACCAGCACGGAGGCCCCACTGAGCCTGCACTGAAGGCAACGCAGCAGCAGCCAGGGCTCCACAGCGGGGGCAGCCTGGGCCTGCCCACACATCCTCTGCTCAAATCCTCTGCCTGGCCACCTCCTTTGGCATCTCCAGCCACTGGGGCCAATCCTTGCTGCCACTGCTGCAGCTTGGCTGCTTTCTGTGCCTGCACTGCCACAGCTGCTGGGGAACACAACGGCACAATTCCACTCTGGCTCTCAATCACACTCACACACTGGGCTGGGGGAGATTGGAAAATCACAAGAAAAACTGAGCTGGTCCTGGAAAATACACCAACTTTAAATTTTTAAAATTTATTTCTCTACTCAGGCTTGGTTTGCCTTTGCCTCAGGGAAAGGAATTTTGAAAATTTTTTAAAAGGATGTTACACTACTCAACAGAGATGAGTTTAACATCTCAACAGACTGAGAGTAGCCCAAAATATACCCTCAAAGATAACAACCATCAACAAAACATCAACGGCCATCAGCAAACATCACAAACCCACCACAGAGACAGCTCTGGGCAGAGCTGGAAGCACCTGGTCTGAAAAAGGCTGAGATGGAAAATCAGGAGTGGGGACCTAATTAACATTATAAGGACAGAATCACAGGCAAAGAAATCCGGGTCCAACAGTAAACCAAATACTAAGAACTACACAACTTGGAAGGAATGAACACCAAACCAGTGGATTTCAATGGATTCAGACTGTATGAAATTTAGGAAAAATCTAGTAAAACTCACGTGCCATGGAATGATTTTTTTTGCACATTTAGCCTACTTGTGGATGAAATGATTTCTGCTGCATATATTGGCAAAAATCAAGCAATGCCTTGACACTCTTAACACTAAAGATATCAAGTAAAAAACAGATTGAAGGGGGCACATGTGAGTCCCAGTATGGCTGCTCTGAAGGATTAGCACTGGTTTCAGGCAGCTGGAAGAGGAGTTTTAGAAATGCAAATTAACACTGCTAGGGAAAAGTACCCATTTATCATCTGAATTACAGTAATACAAGCTGTCCTTGAAAAAACAACCAGGCAGCCAGAGTCAGCTCTTGACCATCCTGCTGACCAGGCTATGTCAAGCAAGAAGGTGACATTTGTGGAAAATTAAATTACTCAAACTGCTGTTAGCAAATAGACGATAACTGAAAATTGGTGAAACGTAAAACAATGGAAATAAGAAAGTTGCTCAGATTCTGGTCCAAAGGAAGAAAGAATGGGAATGGGACACGTTCTCGTGGTTCAGTGGCAGACAACGGCTTAAAGGAATGCTGTTCCTCCTCTGATGTGCTGCAGCAACTCTCATCTTTTTCCCATGCTCGACACCTTGCTGAGTGCAGCTCATTCAGCAGGTGAGCAAGGGGATGCAGGTGGCAGCCAGGCCTGATCCAGAAACGGCTACAAAAGGACAGGGAAGGAGGGTACTGAGAATAATCCCAAACCAAAGAGGAACCAGGAAAAGAGACTGAAACAAAGGTAATTAAAGAGAGTAAATACAGTTATTGAGAAAATACTAAGAGGGTTTGAACGGAATTAGATGAATGTGCTAAGAGATAGAGCCAGGGCCTTGTACAAAAGGAGGTAACGGGAAGAACCATCATTTAGAGAAAATGTTACTAATTGACACGGACTGCTGCTCAGCCAAGATCCTGCTCAATTCCTGAACTTCGAGAAGGAGAAACGCTAAACACGGCCGTGAAAATCGGATGTTATACAAAAGGACGGGTGCATATTAAGGGAGACATGTAGCAGGCTGATCGGGAAGTCTGAACCTTCCAAATACTTCAGCCACTGGGGAAAGGGAGGAGATGAAGCCGGGAAAATTAGGATAAAAAGGAGCCTGCGTTTTAGAGACCGCATGGCAAATACCGCACGGACTCTGCCTTTTTTCATCAATAAAGTCACTTTTACAGGACTCCTCTGTCTCCTTTGTGCACACAAACCTCTGGCCACGTGAATTTTCCCGCACAGCCCCGGCGCCTCTCTCAAACATCCCTTGCCCCACTCGGGCTCCTGCCGGGCTCCCGGTGGGTCCCCGCTCCATCCCAGACTCACCCCCAGCTCCCACCGCCCTCAGCTCCCGCTCACCCCGGGCTCCCGCCGGTTCAGGGCAGCAGCGGTTCCTTGGCCCGATGCCCGGGCCGGGCCCAGCGCGGCACACTCTCCTCAGGCGAGGTTTGCGAGAAATGGCGGAACGAGGGAAAAGGAGGGGAGACAGTAACGAATGCACAGCCCGCCCCTCGCTGCGATTGGCTGATTCTGCCGTCACTCCTCATTCTCGCGCGCTGACTGGGCAGAGTGGGGACAAGCCCGGCCCCGGAGCCGCCGCCAGGGCGCTGCTGAGAAAGGAAAGGCGCCATTTATGGGGCATCTCTGCGGGTCCAATAAGCGTCGGATTTTAATATTGGCACATTTTTTCAGCAATAAGCAAGTTTTTGTCTCTTTGTGAAACACACTCATAAAGACAAAATTCCCCGGGACAGTTCTCTTTCCTTCAGCCTCACACAGTAACATCAGCCCAGGCCCCTCCACTTTGCCCGGGCTGGGCAGGGCTGAGGCGGGGCTCTGACTCAGAGCTCAAGGAAGCTGCCGGGCCCGTTTCCAGCCAGGGACCCCGATATCCAGGAAAGGAAAGGCAAGGCCCGTTGCTCACATCCCTGCCCAGCCTGCGGCCAGTGGCTCGGCAGAGCCCCTGCCCTGCCCGGCCCGGAGGCGGCTCCCGAGCAGGCCGGGCCCGCCTTTACCCACGGGCCTGGGGGAAAAACAGCTGAGCCCGTTCTGGCAAGGCCCCACAGCCTTGTCTGCTGGGCAGGGTGGAGGAAGAACCCCGGCCCATGGCTGGAATTAGCGCAGACGGGCGCCGGAGAACAGCCATGAAACCAGAAACTCATCAGCGCTTCTCTGACTAAACCCTGCAGTCCTCACCCGCCCTCAGCGTGGCCTGAAAGACTCTTTATTGTAAATAACCTAACAGCCCATTTATAATGTGATTCCAGCCCCATTTAAATTGAAATTGGCAAAATTGTTAAATAAATTAATCAAAACTGATTTAATTTAATAAAGCAAAAACGATAAAGAAAATGGTTAAAGCAAAGAAAAAGAAAATGCGTTATTAAGTGAAGAAGCAGATGTAAGGGAGCTAGAAGGTTAGAAATAGGTTTCAACCTTGAATTGGCCAAATTGGTGATTAAACCACTGGAACCTGGACACTGGACTAAGGCCTATTAGAAATAAATTAAATTATAAGTTTAGTTAGAGCATGCCACCTCAGGCACAGCGAACACTGAGAAGACCCAGAAAATAAGACCCCAAAAAGAGACCCCGACCACGGGGCGACTCGACACACGGCAACAGATTTTAGAAATAGAAATGAGGAGGTTTTAATGAAGATGATTAATAGATTGTAATATAGTATAAGCAAAAGTTTTTGGTTTATTTTGGTTTATCGTGGAAGGGAGAATCCTACCCTACCCGCGTCTTTGCTTATGCTTTATTCAACCGAACCAGACCTTTATTATATCTAAATTGCTGCTAAATTTTGTATTTACTTAAAATTTATAT
>JAREIS010002591.1:0-10682 GCA_030060385.1 Muscicapa striata striata | reverse complement strand
CACACCGATTCCCCCGGCAGCAGCTCTGCCCTGCCAAGAACGGGGCTGTGTTTGGGAGAGGCAGGATGGCTGTCATGACACAGCCACACGTCGGGATGAAGAGCTTGGGGCGACCCGGTTACTGAGGGGAGGTTTTGGAGCACCTTGCAATCCTGAGGGATGAGTTACTGGGAGGGGAAGTCACCTCAATCTTGTCAAGTTTTGCATGGGTCTGGGTCTTCAAAGAGACAAGAGCAGTTGCTGGTTGCTGTGAAGTTGTTTATTGCAGAAGTACATCAGTCTCAAAGGCAAAGAGTTCAGAATATTAAAGTCCAGGCTAAAAGCTTTTGGCTGTACAGAGTCCTGGATAGAAGCAGCAGCAGCCTGGCATTTCTTCTTCTTCTTCCAGGTGGTGATGAAGATGGTGGTGTCTCACCCCAGCAAAGAGGGTTTTTATTCATAAATCATCCAATGAGCTAAAATCATGAACCTAAAACATTCCTTCTAAACCTACTAGAATCTTAGTTCTAGGGTACAAAAGTAGTGTCATAATTTACACATATAGTTCTTTCTATTCTTGTAAATGGTTCTATCTGTTCTATCTAGAAAATATAAGCAATGTCCTTACTATGTTTTCATTATGTCTGTGTACTGGTTTGAAAGCAAAACCAGTGAGAGAGAGACTCCAAGTCAGAAATACAATTCAATAGGAAAAAGAAGAAAAAACAAAAAAAACCCCCATGCAATAGTACAAAAGAAAACCACTGACAAAGTCAGAATACAACCTGACACTCTGCTGGTTAGGGTGGTGGTAGCAGTCCAGATGAAGTGGTCTTGTTGAAGTAGTGATCCCATAGAAAGGTCCAGTAGCTCTTGTCCTCTGGAAACCAGTGGGTAAGGGCTGCCTTGGTGTTCCAAATCTTAGTTTTTCCCTAGGTAAGGAAAGGTTTGGTTCCTTCCCCTGGCTGGAGAGCCTCACAATGGGATGATGTAATTTTATCAGTCATACATGGGACTCAATAGCCCATTAACAGAAGATTTCTTCCTGGAGGAAGGATGGGTTGTGAAAAAGATAAAGAACACTACCCCACCCGTTTTTTAATAGCTGGCCCATTAGCAGAGGATATCTCCCACGGAGATGGAACACTGCCCCATTTGGTTTCCACAGTTCATGTAGATGGTGATAGAATACATACTTTTGGGCACATCTTTACATTGTAACCTAGGACAGTCTGGGGCTAAGTTTCTGAACTATTAACTAGATTTTAGGGCTTTTAACTCTCTTAAGGCACTTACAGTATATTCTTACTTAAAATTAAAACTTCAACTTCATATCTATGTGACTTAGTAACATTCCTACTTATTTTAAACTAAAACTTACAGTTCTACTTCGTGTCTGTGTGGCTTAATATATTTTAATTTCTCTAGAGGCTTTAATTCAAGTCCTGCATTCTCTCTCTCTCTGAGGGACTCAGAGAAGCTTCTATTTTACACACTTCAACAGGCTCTGACATTGGAGTGGGGCCCCACAGGGAAGAATGTGGGGATCTCACATTAGGGAAGATCCTGCTGCTTTCTGCCAGTTTTAGGGGGTTATAAACTTTGGGGGGACGTTGTGGTGGACTCATTTCCGTGGGTTCTGATGCCACCTGCCCATGCTTTGAACTGGTCCAGACTGGTGCTCCCAGTGCCACATGGAGTGGGGCTGTGGGAGCCCCCCATGGCACAGGGTGGCTGCTTTGGGGCTGGAGGCACCGCCCGGCGCTGGGGATGGGGCGTGTTGGGGGGAGCTGGGGCCGTACTGCTGGTACTGGTGGTGCTGGGAGCTCACCTGTCTGGGGACCAGAGGACTCAGGTGAACGTGTGTGCTCCCACAGGGACCCCAAGCCCTGTGTTAGTCTGCCCTCAAGCAGCTGCTCCCAGTATTCCCAATAAAGCTTCCCAGTTCGCCTGGTCCTGTTTATTGGGGGCCAGTGGGGAAAGGACTGGGAGGGACCTAAGGGGGAGCCATGATTGGGGAGGGGGCAGAATGGGCTCTGGCATGGATCAGGAATGGGGACTCCCAGGAAAGGTCATGTCCCCCACTTCTCACCCTGCTCTGGGGGCCTCGGCAGGAACCTGAACCCCAACATGGCACCAGGCCAACCCCAAAGTTCTGGGACCCCTAAACTGCCTCGGGAATTTTGGGAGGGGGCGCATGGGGGTGCCCAGGCTGGGCCAAGAGCTCAGTGCTGCTTCAGCCCAACCTGCCCTGGCTCCATCCCAGTTTCTCTGGCAGGATGCAATGATCTTGGGAAAACAGGGAGGCCAAGGGGGAAAACTGGGCCTGGGGGAAGAAGGAGAAGAGATGGAGGAGGGCTGAGGAAGGAGTGGGAGAAGGGCAAGCAGAGGATGCAGGACTAAAAGTAGGAGGAGTGGGACCTCTCCCAATGGAATTTGTGGATCCCAGCCCCCTGCCCAAGTACTTACAAGTACCAGCCCTCTATTTTCCCCTGCTCTTCCACTACTACCTCACTGCCCGCCAATCAACCACACCTGTCCCTCATAGTTCTTTTGGATGCTTCCATGCCCCTTTCCCTCAGTTTGGGCACCTCTTGAAAGCTTTTTTCTGAAGGAATCTGTGACTTTTGGGATTTTTTGAGGTGTAGTTTGGGGGAACAGCTCTGTCTGGCTTTCCCTCTCTCCTGTGGCCTCTCAGCTGCTCCTGACACCCTGGGGTGCTGGGTTTCCTCCTGGGGACGTTCATTCCCTTCCAGGAGCCCAATGCCCGGCTGGGGCTCCAGGGCAGGGGTCCTTGAGCAGCTGCCCCAGAACCTCCGCCAGGGTCTCCCAGCGCAGCCGGAGCCGCTCGGCCTGGGGTCCCCAAAGCCCTCAGCAAGCCCCAAGTGCCTCCCAGGAACCCTCAACTCCCTCAAACCCAGCATCCCCCACAGCCCCTGCAAGTTCCCCCATGGCACCGGCCATGGCCATGTCCCACGTGTCACTGGCCATGTCCCACCATGTCCTCACCCACGGCTGTGTCCCCACCATGTTTCCATCCCTGTCATTGTCCCCCACATCTCCATTCATGCCCATGTCCCCACAAATGCCCACGTCCTTGTCCATGTCCATTTGTTCCCAAGTCACTCTCATCAGGACTCTGCCCATCGGGGGTCACTGGGGATCATCCAACACCGATCCTCCCATGGGGATGGAGCTGGAGCAGAGCGCGCGAGCTTTTCCCACACTCGGGGCACTCACAGGGCTTCCCTTAGTGGAGCCTCTGTTGGTGTAGGGTCAAGGTTGAGCTCTCTGAGAAGCTCTTCCCACACTCAGGACACTCGTAGGGCCTCTCCCCAGCGTGGATGCACCGGTGTCTGGTGAGGGTGGAGTTTTGCTTGAATCCCTTCCCGCAGTCGGGGCAGCGGAAGGGCCTCTCCTCTCTGTGAATCCGCTCATGTTTGAGGCGATCGGAGCTGGTCTGAAACCTCTTCCCACACAGAGGACACTGGTAGGGCCTCTCCCCAGTGTGGATGCGCTCGTGTCTTCTCAGGGCAGTGCTCCTACCAAAGCTCTTCCCACATTCTAAGCAGGTGTAGGGCCGTTCCCCTGTGTGGATCACCTGGTGCCGCAAAAGATCAGATATCGTCCTGAAACTCTTCCTGCATTTCCCACACTCATAGGGCCGTTCCCCGGTGTGGGCCATGTGGTGCCGGATAAGCTCAGAGCTCCATCTGAAACCCTTCCCACATTCCAAGCACTTGTGGGGCTTCTCCCCTCCATGAGGCTTCTCCACCAGCTCTGAGCTCTGCCTGCATCTCCGGCCGCCTTCCCGGCTCAGGGAGGGTCTTTCCTCCTCGCAGCTCCCGGGCTGGGATTGCAGCCCCTCCTCCTGAGGGATCTCTGGGGCTTTTCCTCCTCCTCCATCCACCCACACCTTGGGAATGAAAAATCCTGTTCTGGGGAAAAAAACAAGAAAAGAACCTCATGGATTGGGGGTTCCGCCTTGCCCAAGCTCCACTCAGGAATTCACTGGGCATCTTGTGTCTATAAGAACCTCCCAAACACCAAAATTCAGCCCAATAATCCTCCAAATATCAAGACACAGACGAGAAACTCTCCAAACACCCTCCAAAATATAAAGATTCAGCCTCCACAAAAAACCAAAGCACCAACATTGACCCAATAGAGCACAGAAACGGCAAAATTCACCACAGTGAAAATCGTGGATCCCTCTCCCTGGTCACCTGCTGCATGCGGGGAGGGTGGCAATGCTCCTGGGGCTGGGGAGAGGCTGCAGATACAGGGAGGGGTGGAACCCTGAGGTGTTTACTGCTTCTGCTCCTCCTTGTCCTCCTAGTGTGACCCTGCTCTTCCTCACACTCCTGTTCCTTCTACTATTCCTACTCCTCCTGTACAATCCCACCTTCTCCTCCCAAGTGCCTCGTTTGACCATTTTGTTCTCCAGCCCTGCTTCCCCTTCCCCTCTCCTGCTGCCCCCAGGCCCAGCACCCCCTGCCGGCTCCCTCTTCCCCCCAAACCCACAGCATCCCAGCGCAGGGGCAGGGATGGAGCTGGGGCAGCTCGGGCTGGGGCAGCGCTGGGCTCTCGGCCGCTCCCGCCCGCACTCGGTCCCCACTGCAGCCGCTCCCGCCACGGCAGCGCGGGGGCCCGGCCTTGGCAACTGCAGAGACCCCATGGCAAATGGCCATGGCCTCTGCCCCTTCTTCTGTAAATGAAATCACTTTCACAGGACTCCTCTGTCTTCTGCGTGCACAGAATCCTCTGGTGATGTGAACTTTTCCACACACCTTGGGGCTCGGCCGAATTCCTTCCCCGTCCGGGGCGGGGGCAGCGAGTGGAGCTGAAGGTGCCTCACCCAGTTTGGGTGATCGGCTCCCTTGGGGGGCGGCGGCACCGGGCATGGATTGGGGACCCGAGAGTGACCAGGAGACAGACGAGGGACACATCAGGGGGGCTGGGAAGAGTCGGCAGCCAGAGAGCTCTGAAAATCTCATCAGTGAGTGCAGTGGGATCTTCGGGGACTAAACATGGCAGGGCACCCATGGAGGGGAGAAAGGGAAAGCCAGGAAGGGCTCCCAGCAAAGGGGATGATGATCCCAAAATATCTCTGAAGGGTCTCTTGGGAGCATGTTGAGGGAGTTTGCACATTCTCCCAGAGGTAATCAAGCACACAGACACCCAGGGGGGCAATAAGGGAAGTCCAGAATGGATTTAGACAGCAGTATTCAGGGAATAAGTGGGAAAGATGAGCTGGTGTGTTTTATTCCACCAGTGTTAGAAGATGTGGGGGATGGGTTTGAAATGCAGGAGTTTTTCTTTGCTCCTAATTCTGATTGTAATTTACTGAGAAGGGATTTGATGACTAATTTAGGAATACAAATTAATATTGTAAAGGTTGTACAGAGTTGTGCCTTTGTCTGGCAGATGTCTGCAAGGCCTATGCTAAAGTGAACACAGAAGTGTGGGCAGCTCCAGGAAAATAGGGGAAATTAGAAATGGAGCCTCCCTAAAGTACTTTGAAGCACCCAGGACAAGTGGTGTCTAAAAGCAATACCCTATTCCAAGGGAGGGAAGGAAGGGCTCACAGCCTGTTACTGAGTCCCTGCTAAAGGCAGGGCTTTTGGAGCCAGGGATCTCTCCATAGAATGCTCCTATCCTGCCAGTCAAGAAATCAGATGGAATCCATAGAATGGAGCAGGACCTAAGAATAATAAATGAGATTATTAAACCCAGGCACCCCACAGTCTCAGATCCTTACACCACCTTGAACCAGGTTCCCTCCTCACACTGACACCATTCAGTACTTGATGTCAAAGATGCTTTCTGGGGATGCCCACTCACACAGGATGCTAAACTGTATTTTGCCTTTAAGCAGGACCAATGGGTAGAAGGGAAAATGGTAAAGACATGGATGGTCCTTCTGCAGGGATGCCTGGAAGCACCAGCCTTATTGGGGCAAGCCTTGCAGAAAATATCACAAGAATTTACCCCACCCCAGGGATTGGGTTAATGCAGGATGTGGGTGACTTGCTCCAATCAGGAGAACAAGAAGTGGTAGAAGAAGCCCCTGTGAAATGGCTGAATGTTCAGGCTAAAAAGCATTTTTGAGTATTTGAAAAAAAAAAGCACAAATGTTAGATTAAAAGGTTAAGTATTTGGGACATATTTTGACTGAATTTTGTGGTATATTGACCCAGAGAAGGACCAGAGAATCCCAGAAGTAACATTACCCAGCACTAAAATTGAGCTGGGGCTATTCTGAAGATTAAAAGGAAGTCGCAGGACCAAGATCGAAGATTCCCTGCTCTAGCCAGAACATTGTATGACTTTTTAAACCCAAATAGCCTCAATACTGTGGTATGGACACAAGACACAGCAAAACTTCAGAAAATTAAATAAAGCCAAAATGATTGTTGCTCCAGCCATGGCTCTTCCAGACTTTGAAAAGAAATTTGAATTTTATGTGTGTTAGAGTACATATTATATTATTGACTTTTGACAAATATTAAAATGAATGTTATATGCACAATATTGGAAACCTTGGCTCTATGTATATAGTCTATTTAGTTTTGCTATTAACAAATCTTAAAAATAGTAGGGTGATAAATATATTTTTCTTGGACTACAACATGGTGATGTAAAAAGCTTTTGTTCGTGGAACTAACTCAGAGAATGGTAGAAAAGAAAAGATAATCAGGAAATCCTTCAAATTCTTGGATTATGGGACACCAGACCCCAGTGAAGGAAAAAAGCCGATTTACAGGTTGGAGGGGAATGATTTTGAATCATGCATGAGGAGCCATGAATATGCAACAGGTTGATGCATTTAAGGAAGTGTTTTCTGAGCTAGGGTGTGCTCTTGGCTGAAGAACAAGCACCCTGCTGTTACAACTCTCTGCTTTACTGTCTGTCTCCTACTGTCTTTTATTAAAATTTTAAGTATTTACCAGGAAAGTGAAATTTGTTTTTTAAGATGTGGATGTTACACAGGGTGATGCGAAAGGAATTTTAGTGCTAAAATGTTCAACCCAGGGGCCAGAGTGACCTCATTGTCTGCAGAATTGTGCAGCCACAGCTTTAATGGGACCTAAGCCCCAAAAACTGATGGCAGGAGGATCTCCTGTTGTTCAAATCTGGCACCAAGTTAAAGCTTTGATAGCCAAAAGAGCCTCTACATGGATGAGCAGTGCTCAGTGATTACAGAATGAAACTTGTTCAGTGGCAGAGGAGGATTTAGAATTGAGGACAGGGGAAGGGTTTAACCCAGCCTCCTGTTTGAACAGCCTGCACAGGGGCTGGCAACAAACCCATGGCTGCATTCAAGGGACAGAGCTCCACAGCCAGCACAGGAGAAATTGATGAGACATTCCCTGGCCTGAGGGACAAAATGTGTTCATGGATGGGTCTGCAAGGGCAGGAGAAGGGAAAAGAGTTCCAAGACACGCTGTGATTAAGGAAAGGCAATTTGACCAAGACTTACACTCTGCCTGAGGAGTGCACAGAAGCCCCACTGGTGGCCGAGTGCCGTGGCCCATCCCAAGTGTCCCTGAGCACAGAAACAGCCCCAGCACAGCTCAGCACGGGGGGACCCCTCACCCTGGGCTCAGGGGCTCTCCAGCCCCCGTCTGGAAAAGGCTGAGAAAGAAATCCAGGAGTTCGGACCTAATTAACATCAGTTAGCCAAATCCTAAGGAAAGATCTTCCCCCCACCTCTCTCTGCTTCCCAAGCTTAACTTTATCCCTATTCCCTCCCCCCTCCCCACCCAGAGGCACAGGGGATGGGTGTCACAGTCAGGTCATGTCACAGCCGCCACCCTCAGGGACAGGAATCCTTGTCCTGATCCAGTCCCGGGTCCCTCCCACGGGACACAGCCCCTCAGGAACAGGCTGCTCCAGCGGGGATCCCCCACGGCCTCACAAGTCCCGCCAGGAGCCACTTCCATGGCCCTGCAGGGGCTTCCACGGGCTCAGGGCCTCTCTCAGGCCGCCCCTGCTCCAGCCCGGACACCTGACAGGACTGCAGGTGGGTTCCTGCTCCATCCCGGCCTCAGCCCCAGCTCCCAGCGCCATCAGCTCCCGCTCACCCCGAGCTCCCGGCGGTTCAGGACAGCAGCGGCTCCTTCGCCCTCAGCCCGGGCCGGGCTTAGCGCCACAGCAGCTCCACAGGGGAGGTTTCCGAAACATGGCGGAGCCCGGGAATAGGGAGGGGTCGTGTGCACAGCCCGCCCCTCGCTGCGATTGGCTGATTCTGCCGTCCCTCATCGTTCTCGCGCGCTGATTGGGCAAAACAGGTACAAGCCCGGCCCCGGGGCCAAAGGCGCCGTTTTCGCCTCGGCACAACCTCCTCTCCCTTTCCCCGAACTCCGCCATTTCTCGCAAACCTCGCCTGAGGAGCGGCTCCGGCGCTGGGCCCGGCCCGGGCATCGGGCCAAGGAACCGCTGCTGCCCTGAACCGGCGGGAGCTCGGGGTGAGCGGGAGCTGATGGCGCTGGGAGCTGGGGGTGAGTCCGGGATGCAGCCGGGACCCACCTGGGGCCCGAGGCGGGCAAGGGATGTTTGAGAGAGGCCCCGGGGCTCTGCGGGAAAATTCACGTGGCCAGAGTTTTGTGTGCCCAAAGGAGACAGAGGAGTCCTGTAAAAGTGACTTAATCAGTGAACAAAGGGAAAGGCTATGGGCATTTCCCACGCGGTTTCTAGAACGCAGTCTCCTTTTTATCCTCATTTTCCCGGCCGCATCTCCCTCTCCCTTTCCCGAAAAAAAGGCAAGCTACTTGGAAATTTCAGATTTCCTGATCCGCCTGCTGCATGTCCTTCTTAATATACACCCCTCCTTTAGTATTATATCCGATTTTGACATATCTGTTAAGTGTTTCTCCTTCTCGAAGTTCAGGAATTGAGCAGGATCTTGGCTGAGCAGCAGTCCGTGTCAATTAGTAACATTTTCTGAAACTGAAGATTTCTCCCATTACTTTCTCGTGTACAAGTTCCTGGCCCTATCTCCAAACAGATTCACTCATTGACTCGATTTTTCTTCCTGGTTCCTCTTTGTTTTTGGGATTATTCTCAGTGCCCTCACTCCCTGTCCTTTTGTAGCCGTTTCTGGATCAGGCCTGGCTGCCACCTGCATCCCCTTGCTCACCTGCTGAATGAGCTGCACTCAGCAAGGTGTCGAGCATGGGAAAATGATGAGAGTTGCTGCTGAACATCCGAGGAGGAACAGCATTCGTTTAACCCATGGTCTGTCAGGAATGCCGAAAACATGTCCCATTCCAAGCCTTTCTCTGTTTGGACTGGTGTATGATCTACTTTCTTGTTTTCTTTGTAATCTGTTTTACCACTTTTCAGTTATCATCTCTTTGGAAACAGCAGTTTGAGTCACTGAATTTTACACAAACTCCTCCTCCTTCTGTTAATAGGTAATCTGATCCCATCCCATGGTGAAATGTCTTCTTCTTCATTTCCCTGGGTTGGTCAGCATGAAGGTGGCCAATTGTTATTTCAAGGACTGATAATATATTCTTTAGTACATAATAATAGCAGTAATAATAATAATAACAATGACAACTACAATAATAATAATAGTCTGAATTATAATCCTAATAGCAATAATGATGATAATATTGAGTTTTTAATCTAATTATGCTACTTAAAATATTGGTGGATTTTCTTTCTCCTCATATGAACTCATTAAGGTTCCCAGGGGCTGGTCCATGGATTTGTGGGACTGTTTATAGTGTCTGTTCACATTTTCCCCATTTTTGAGCACTCCAGCCAGGGCTGCATCATTTGGCCACTTTTCTCTAACTAAATCATCAGATACTTGGATTCCCAACTGATTTCTCTGGACTAGCAAAAACACCCCAGTGCTCTAATACACCCTGTATAACCTAGACAGTGACAGCACATGTTGGAGTGGGGAGAGGGATGATTGCCCCCCCACATTTCTTAGTTAAATTTTCACAACATTCTCCATTTGCTGTTTCCTTTTGCAGTTTAACCAATTTCTGCTGCAGTCAGATATCCTCACTATGGGCTCTGCCTTTAGCTGTGCAAATTCCATCTGTGCAAGCAGGCAGAGCTTGGGGTGAGGGCCAGAGAGAATCAGACCCATTTCTCCCCCAGGCAAGGACACCCTGGTACATTGTCCACACTTTGCCTCAGCAGTGTTAATTTTCATTTCTAAAGCTCCTCTCCTGGCTGTCTGGAACCCCTGGTTCTCTTCCAGAGCAGCCATTGGATGACTCATATGTGGCCCCTCCACAATCTGTTTATTTTTTTCTTATGAGCAATATCTATTAACATTTTATCTGTTAAAGTTTCACCTTTAAAGCTCTTCCAGTTTTGCGAAGTCCATCCTAAAGGGGACACATTGAAAACCCCATACCCAAATTTTGCTATCACTTAGAGTCACCCACGTATATACACAAAAAATTCCAATGCAAATGGTCAAACGCTGCACGTGGGAGGAAAAGCTGGGCTTGTGCAGGAGGAGGAGGAATAGTAGGAGGAAGAGGAATGTGAGGAAGAGTAGGGACACAGGATGAGGAGGAGGAGCAGACACAGGAAGGAGCACAAGGTTCCACCCCTCCCTGTATCTGCAGCCTCTCCCCAGCCCCAGGAGCGTTGTCCCCATCACATGCAGCAGGTGACCAGAGAGAGGGATCCATGATTTTCACAGGGGTGAATCTTGCTGATTTTGA
>JAREIS010002590.1:0-11779 GCA_030060385.1 Muscicapa striata striata | reverse complement strand
TGTTTCTTTTTTTCCTGATAAAATTTGCTTCAGTCACCATACTAGGACCAAAAACATAGTTTCTCTCTACATTTTCATGAGGGATGGTGTATCCTCAGCTGGTGTAGTTCAGCTGAACAAAATGTGTATCTTAGTATCTTAGCTGAAATGGAGTTTTTAGGAGAACTTTCTCTCAGCTAGAAGTGAAAATGGGTATTGGCCATGGGTTGTTCCTGCTGTCAATGATAATGGGAAACTTGATGGTAGATAACAGGAACAATTTGTTAAGAGCTCCAGCTAACTTCTCTCACAGTTTAAAAATATCTAATGGGATTGGTTGCTAGATGAACTGGCATTTCTGAAGAACAGATGGAGCTGAAAAATTATGGCTCAATAAAGCATGCCAGAGGTGGGGCTAGTCTCATTTTGAGCCTCTGTTGATGAGTGGGGGTGGGGATTGTTTCCCCAGTCTGGGATAGTTTTTGGTGATGTGAAATTTCTAAGCATACACAGTGAACCAACCCTCCCTCCCCCTGTAAATCCAAGGTTCCTGCAGGAGCAAGTGTCATCACATACAATGATTGCTAATATGGTGGGAGGTGGTATTATATAACAGTCTGCTGTTATATTTTTGTGTATTAGAAAAATACATTGAACCTGTTTGAGAATCTTTACTTAGTTTTGAAGTGCTTTAATAAATTGCTTGCTAATAACTAGGATAGTAGAGAAAGACTGACTTCAATCTTTCATGACAGTCAAATTAAAATTTTAAAGCTATTCTTTTTAATAGGAGCCAAGAAATAGATGCTGCAGTATATTGCATCCCAAAAAAGAGATTAGTACCCCCACAGAATCAACAAGTGATTGGGTAGTAGCTTGAATTTCCCCCATCTATTACTCATAAATATTAGTAAATGATAATCAGCTCTCTGTCTCTGTGCTGAAGTGAACTCAGAGCTGACAAAGGATTACTCTAGGTCAGGGTGGTAGCCTTTACGAAAAGGGTGGCAATGAACAAATGATAAGCAACAAAAAAGGTCTGAGAGTTTCTAAGTTAAATCTGTTAAATCTTTCCATCAAAATATTAAGGCTAATAGGGTAGAGATGATCTTAAAAGTAGATGACCAATAAAAGAAGTTATCAAGCAATTACATGAAAAATTTAAGTATCAGATTTGTAGGGATCATTGCTATTAGAAATTCAATTATATGAACTGTAAATAACCTTTATCTTTGTGATAGCTTTTATTTTGATGTAGACACTTTGGAAAGTTTCCTCTTGCAGTAAGTCCAGTTCATATGTGACTCCTAAAGTGTTTAATGAAAGCAAGCTACCATTGCCTCCTGATTTTGCAAAACAACTGAATCTACAGCTTCATTTTGACTGCTTTTCTGGGTGTTTAAAATGATCATAAGTAAAGCAGAAAGAGTTGCTTTTGTAAAAGTGGTATAAATGCTTTTTTTCCTCCTTATTTTTATTTTCTTTGATTTTCTAACACTTTTTACTTTGTTGGAATGTACAATAACTGAATGGATAATCTTTTCTTTTACATTAATTCAACTTATTCTGGTTCTCTTTCCTTCACCTCTAATTTGTTTGCCTCATGTTGGTTTTGAAAATATGCCAAATATTGAAGAATCAGAGAGAGGAGAGGAGAGGAGAGGAGAGGGAGAGGAGAGGGAGAGGAGAGGGAGGAGAGGAGAGGAGAGGGAGGGAGAGGGGAGGGGGAGAGGAGAGGAGAGGGAGAGGAGAGGGAGAGGGAGGAGGGAGGGAGGAGGGAGAGGGAGAGGGGAGAGGGAGGGAGGGAGGAGGGAGAGGAGGAGGGAGAGGAGAGGAGGGAGAGGGAGAGGAGGAGGGGAGAGAGAGGAGAGGGAGAGGGGAGGGAGGAGAGAGAGGAGAGGAGAGGGAGAGGAGAGGAGAGGAGAGAAGAGGAGCCTCCTGAACATCCACTGATTTTGAGCCCCCTTCTCTAGGTAGCCTCACAGTTCAGGCTAAAGTTGAAAAAAGAGTGTTCTCAAATTCTGCTTCTGTTTTCTGTTGCATATCAAACACTAAGATATCTAACATGGCACCTTATAAATGCTGGTGGAGACACTCATGGGATTAAAAGGTGTCTGAAGAAAAGCCTACGTGCCTTATTCCTTCAGAAGAATGATATCACCATATTAACTAGGGAGCTTTCCTTTGTAAGGTAGATTTTTTGTATGGTAGAATCTCTGTAGAACAGGGATTCTCACTCTGTAGGTTTTCGCTTTATCAAGAGACAGTTTTGTATTACACTACCTTTGCTTCTGCAGTCCCATAGAAATCATATTGTACTGAATGCACGTTTCCCATTGAAAAATTTGCCTATCTATCCTGCTGCACTCGGACAGTGACAACCCACCCGTACAACCTTTGTGTTAAGAAACCGGTATGATGTCTACATCATTTAAACACCTGAAATTTTTAGCATTTAACATCTTCATTTCTGAAATTGTGTTTCACAAACTTTTAATGTGATTTTGAACGTCAAAGTGTTGAGTTAACCTATTTCTATTTAATATTGTACCACTTCTCAACATATGTCTCTTCTTTAGCTACTCTGGTTATCTGTACGTTGTACCTAATTTTCTTCCTCTTCTGTCTATTAATTTTTACTCTCAATTTTTTCATGTCCTAACAATGCCTTTCCTTCCATGTGAAAGGGGAGAAAAGTGGAGAACTGAGGGCAAGCCATAACTTCGCCTTTGGCTGTTATATTTGTTAGTAATACTTCAGCACCCATTCTGAATAAGAATTCTGATGAAGAATTATAGTGTTTACTTATTTTGGGATTACATTCAGCTATCCATAAAATTATAATTTAATGCAAATCATGTGTCATTTGAAGGACATATAAATACAATTCTGGAAACAGAAAAACTCACCAGGTAGTTATTAGGATTCTCCTTCCCTCTTGAACAAAAATATAAATTAAAAATATATGCAACCCTGATACAGCAGTGCAGCTTAAAGCCTTTTGAAATCAACTAATAGTCTTTGTGGATACAACAGTCCAACTGCAGAATCAGACTGACAATTAGTCAGGGATTCTACTGTAAAAGCACACAGCAACTTATTAATGGAAAATGGGATATACAAGAATTTGTTAAAACCCTATCACTGCTAATTAAAACCTGATGTACCTCAAAGGCACAGAAGTGTAAGATTTGTAATGGTAAGATTAATAAGGTAAAATTATTGATGACATAGATGAAAATTAAATTAGAGAAAATAATTTCTGTATTGCTTAGGAGTTTTCAACTTGGATTTTTGTTTAACAAATGTCTGTATTGAACAGAAAAACAGACAAACAGAAACCTCAATGTCACTTAAAACTGCCTTATAAAAGAATCAATTGAGGGAACAAATGTTATAGTTTGGTCCTCGTTGTTCACAGATACTGAAGTTTCATAGATTCACAGAATCACACAATGGCCTGGGTTGTAAGGGGCCTTAAAGTCTTTTAAGTTCCAAACTCCCCTCCATGGGTAGAGACACCTTTCATTACAGCTCATTGTTCAAATCCCATCCAACGTGGTCCTAAAAATTTCCAGGGTATCTACAACATACATGAGCAGCATCTTATTTTTCAGTCAAAAAAAAAAAAAAAGATAATTTCTAAGGGGGATATATTATTTCCTGTCATTTCTTATCATTTCTTGTCAGCACAATGAGATTATGGGCAAAACCTGTGAATAATGTCATCTTGAAATTGTCTTTGTTTTTGTCACAAGTAGTTTTATGTTAAATTTGTTGTTGTGTACCACATCACCTGCACATCCAATTTCTCTTTTGACCTCAATTTTGGTGTATAATATTGATTTTAAAAAATATTTCTGAGTACATAATGGAATATCTTCTTTTGCCCATGTTCACAGGTCATGAGACCTTTATGAGAGGCCCTCATATTTTTTTATTTTCAGAAGAGGTTGAAATATTAATTTCTTATTGAACTGTTCATTTTTTTGATGGAATAATTCATATAATTACCTTTCCCCTAAAGCTACATATGTGGGGGCATTAAAGTTCTATAAATGCTTTAGATAGTTAATTTCCACCATATAGCTAGAATATATAAAATGAAATTAATATCCCTCATTTTATTCTTTCTACACAAAACTTTGTCTCTCAATTGAATTTAATACTCAGATTCATTGGATTTTGGGAGTTTTGGTTGCTTGGTATTTTTTGGGTGGTTTTGTTGGTTTTTTTTTTTGTTTTGTTTTGTTTTTTGTTTGTTTGTTTATTTGCTTTTTTGTTTGTTTGCTTGGTCCTTTCTGTAGAATAGACTGCATTTGAAATAAATCTGGTAAAAAATTTTTGATTGAAGTGTTTGAGAAAACTTCATAATTCTAACTAATCTTCTTGTTGATAATTATTGTTACATATTAACTGTACCAGGGATCATGAAAAAGCATTTTGGACTGTCCAAAGCATGTGGGAAAACCAAGCTTTTCTGATGCCAGTAGAGCTTCTATAGGTTTACACCGAATGAAGATTGATTAGGAAAGTGATATTTTTGATTGAAAACTTGTCTTGGACTAGACTTTATTGTCTAAATCTTTCACTTTCTATGCACCCACATCACTGCATGCTGTTCATAGATTTTTCTTTTCCTTTGTATAGATTTTCTTATATCCACTCTTATACGATTGGTATTACTGAAGGTCTCTGAGATTGCAGAATCACATGAACACAGTATAATCATCTACTTATGAAATTTAGCAGAGAATAAAAATTGAACTGGAAATATTATTTTTAAAGGTAATTAATTTGCTTTCTTTCCTATGCAGGATTTATTTCCTCTGTTAATATGTTATCTCCTTAGGCTTGTAGATAAAATACATTGTGAACAGAATAATTGATTTTCTTGTATATAATCGTTGGAAACCATTTTTGTTATTTGTTTCCAGTAATTCTGCATAGTTTCATGAGCACCAATGAGAGCACATGTAAAAGGAAAAAAGTGTATGCTACAATTTGGTGAATTGCTTAGAATTAACTTGAAATCTAACTTGATAACTGCACATTAGATCAATTAGAACAATCAAGAGGTAAAGCTTCAAGGTAGCACTTTCACAGTGACTTCTCAGAGCAAAATGCACGTTAAGTAAAGCAATTCTACTCTGGTTTTGAAGGGGAATTCCTTGTAAACCTGCCTATGAGAGCAGAAAACTATAATATTGATCCTTCTGTATTCTGCCTGACTGCACCAGCAGTTTACATTGCTTGTGTGTCTTTCACATAACCATTGCAAAATATGGACTAGATTGAAAATCTAAACTGAACCCTGTGTTATACATGGAACAGATGACTATGTAGGCACAGATATTTCCTACTCTTGAGCTATTTTCAGATGGTTGTGGTTTTGTAAAACCCTAATCTCTTGTAAGGGCTTGACCATATAGGCTGCATATCATAGGAGGAATATTTTTGTAGACATTTTTCTATTTTACTCTGTACTCTATCCCAGTAATTGTTTCTAATGCCTGTATGCTGCATTGAAACCTAAAAAGATACAAGTCATCTTTGATGTTTATGGTTGAATACCTCACTGTAGGTCATTGCTGGTAAAAATTGCTTATAGTATTCATAGTTGAATTTGCAGTCTAAGGACCTTGAAAATGTTTTGACTTGTTGTTTTTTATGATTTGAGAGATATTAAAATATATAATTCTAATTGAGAATCTACAAAAAGCTTTTTCTGTGTTTTGTACTCTCGCACTGGCAAAGAGGTTGGGTGCATGGGAGGAGCCCATGGAAAACAGTGAAATAATTGCTTTTTTTGATTTGTTTGTGTGCACAGCTTTTGCTTTCCCTATTAAACTGTTTTTATCTCTATCTACAAGTTTTCCAGCTTTTACCCTTCCAGTTGTCTCTCTGATCATCCTGATGGGGGGGTGAGTGAGCTGCTGGGTGAGGCTTGGCTGCTGACTGGGGTTAAACAGCAACATTTGGTTTGGTTGTTTTGGGGCTTTGTCAATCTTAGGTGCTGTTTGCAAGCTTGAGTGGGAAGCCATTGCTACTTGTAAAAGAATGTCTTATTCTTTTGGTTGCAATTCATTTTGTACATGTTCTGTGAGCTGCTTGACTTCCATGAACAAGACACAGCCCCGTTATTAAACTGCATATCTCTAAATTGTTTTCTATTCCAACTTTCACATACTGATAAATAATACCTTGAAAACAGATTTTTTATATAGTTAGAATATGTCCACTGGCTACAAGAATTTCCAATGTAAGGCAGAATTTATATCAAAAATCTCATCTTTAAGAATTCCATGCTCTTCCAGTACCTAACAGATATGAAGTACCTGAAGTTTTAGAAAAAAATTTGCAGAGGTATTTTTGGAGTAACAGTATTATTACTACTAATTCTACCACTGCTACCAGAATTTTCTGTTCCTTGACCTCTTAATTGTGCATCTTCTCTGTTAATCTGAGCTTTTACTGAAGGAAAAGGACCATGTAAGTAATTAAGCTTATTAATCAGAATGTAGAATATGGCATAAACAGAAGATATAATTCTGTCTGGACATATTTTCAATGCTAATGCATTTTAAAGAGGCTGTAATATTACTGTAAACTTCTTTTTATTTTCTACCTCAAGTCACCTTTGCAAATGGCAGAGTTCCTGTCAACCATACATACATTTTTTTGTAATGGTCTTCTGAGTAAATGAATCATCACTGAACACTGATTGCTTCCTTCTCCTTCTTTTAAGCCCTGAAAACTTCCCAGACTCACAAAATTAACCAGCTTAAAATAATGAATAATGAAGTCACGTGCATCTGATCCAAATCCATAATTTCTTGGTTTTCTTCCTAGAAAATCAGAATATAATGAGGAGACTACACAAATGGCTGGATGTTTATGTTAAATCCACATACATTCTCAACAAACTCACAGTAACAGAACGATGTCTTACTGTCATGCACAATGAGAAAAAAAAAATCACACGGAAGACTGCTTTGTAGGACCTATAAAATAAATAATTATTATTTTTTGGCTAATGATAATGTAATCATTCTCTTCAGAATTGTTACAGCTTGAGCTAAAATAATCTCTAGATAAGGAAAAAATCCTAATTAATTCTAAATAAATGCAACTTACAACAACTTTAAGCCTGTGGTTTTGATGTGACTCAGAATAAAACATCTGCAATAAAAAATATATTAGGGGTGGTAAAAACTAGTAGAGGTTCACTTTTTTTGGCTGTCAATTGATTTACTTTATATGAAGAAAAATATTCACTGAGATTTCTGAAAATAGAGCAGTCTCCTCTTGTGGATGCCTAATTCAGAGTCTAGAAATATTAAGAACTTCTGGTTCTGAGAGGCTTAGCTGTGTAAAGGAATAGGCAAAATCTCACTGGACTTGTGGCAAAGAAAGTTATTATTCACAGATGAGTTAGGAACTCAGAGCAGAATTAACAGAAGAGTTAGAGAGGGGTGGATAGACATGATGAGCAGTGAAATGCAGTAGCAAAGTGTGTGTTCCCAGTGGGAAAATAGAAGTGGGCAGCACTGTATTCATAGGGCTGCATTAAATTGTGTGTGTGTTAGTAGATAGGATAGCCTCTCTTCAGAATTATGGCTATGTCTATAATGTCTGGCATTCACTGTGAGAAAGAGCAGAGTCTCATTGAAAATTGAAGGCTAATAATCTCTTAAAATCCAATGTTGAAAGTCAGTATTCAAATTTGATGGCACTAATTTTCCCTTTATTTACATCATTTTTATGATTATTTAACTCCATTCACTTCAATAAAGCAGTTGTGCCTGATTTACAGGGACTGCATGAGAACTGCTTCCAAAGAGTCTTGTATAATCTGTTCATAAAAATTCCCACTATCAAACAACTTTTCTGACAACACAGTCTTCAGGTTAAATGCCTGACTGCCCAAAAGTGCACCATTAAAGCCTAATTCTGTCCTTAGATGTACTCCAAAGAAACAAGACTTTGGTCTGTAATACACTAAACAAAACACTGAAGAGGACCATGATTCATCCAGCCATATGCCTTTAAATTAATCACATATTTTAAACAATGATTTAACTGAACTTACAAACCATACAAATGCAAGTTTTGTTTTATTTTGAAAAACCATCCCAATTTATAATCAATGTCATCTTTCTCTGAGTGATGCCCTTATCATGCCAGGCAACTTGTTAAACCCATAAGGCTGATACAAGTTACAGGAAAGGGTCTGAATATGAGCATCCTAGAAAATCTCAGTATGAATTTCCATTATAAAAAAAAAAAAAAAAAAAAAAAGAAACGTATGGAACAAGGATATTTATAAATAAATATAATTTTAATGAAGTTTTCCATCTCCATACTAAAAGCTGGGTCTCTATACTCTTCTGTGGCAAATGTAATTCTAAGGTTGCTTCTGGATGGACAGATTAATATATCTGTGAAATATGAAATATTCAATGATGCAAAATAGCAGTCAGACAGAACAACACATACACCAGAGCAAAGGCCTTTAGCAGTGAACAACTCCTCTCTAAGCCAGCACTCTCTTCAATCAAACCATAGTGGTCCAGAAATACTAGAGAGAATTCTGACAGGTCATACAATAAGCCTCACTCAGCTGCCATGACAAATAAGATGCTAGAGGTGGGGTTTACCTGAAAATTGTTTTTATCTCCCAGTCTACCTCTCTTATTCCCACTGGTTTAGCTGTACTCAGAACTGTACTATGAGCTGTACTATGAGCCTGGGACACCACTTGACCAAAACTTACTGTTGGTAGACTGCAAACTGGGCTGGCAGTCTATGGTTGTCTTGCAGGATCATGGAGTGAGAGAGGGACAACAGCACTGACTGGAAAATACCTGATGCAAAGCTGTGGAGTAGCACAGAGAAGCAAACCTTTGCATGATTCTTCTAAATGTTGCATCAGTCTAGACAAGGCTACCCTCTGCCAGGTCCTACTTTCTGATTGTGAAGACAGAACATGGAAAGCTTCCTTTGCTTCTGTGGAGATGCCTTTTCCAAAATTATTCTGAGTATTACTGCTGCTATTCTTCCTGGCTTAAAGATGTATATGTATATGTATATGTGTATGTATATGTATATGTATATGTATATGTATATGTATATGTATATGTATATACATTTACTGTAGTGGGTTTTTTTGTTGTTATTTTGATTTATCCCCCAAGTATTTACATGATTAAGAAAACTCTGTAGCTAACTAAATACTATATTCTTGCACTGACAACCAACCTTCCATAGTAAGTGAGCATTTATTAACCTAAAGTGTAACTCAGTCCTAGAGTGCTCAGATTAGTAAGGATTCATCAGGAAAAGCACTTGTGTGGTGCTCTACCGTAAAAATGTCCATTTCAGCTGCTGAACGTACATAAAGAATTGACACATCTTGCTGTTTGCTATGTTGCCAGCATTCAAAATAGGTATAGACATATAAACTCCTTGCCTGACTCAGTAGTTTCTAGAAGGAGCACCAGGCAAGAGTTTATCATACACTGTGACCATTTTTATATTGCATATTACCTTCCAAGGCTTAATGGCTTTTTGTTTGCATGGATAATGTAGAGATCTGATGCATGGCTAAGATTACACAGCCACAGCAGAATGAGTAAGCAATATTAAGCAAAAATTCTGAGTTGTGAGTATAAATGCAAGAATCTGATGATTTGCCATATACCTTTGATACATATTTAGTGGGGGTTTTTTGTTTGATTTAGAGGTTTATTTGGAGGGGTTTAGTTTTTAGTTTTTTGTTTGCTGTTCGATTGGTTTTGTTTTGTTTTGTTTTGTTTTTTTAAAAACTTTTTTTGAGATTAGCTGCTGTTTCCTTCAGTGTAACAACAAACGATTTAGCAAAGAAGTGTTTTATCTCATGACACTCAAACCTAAAGCTCTTATTTTGATTTTAGCATTTTCTCAGAACCAGATCCTCTGTACTTCTGTTGCTGAGCTTGATACTTCTTTGGAAATGTCTCTTTCCAAGTCCGTAGTGTTAGACTATATTTCATGCTATATTGGTTCTGTCAACTTATGTTTCAGGGCTTTTGGAACATGTATTTCATATAGTTGTTAATTCAAACTGGATTTATCTTCCTTGAGCATGTTCACTCTCCCCTTAAACATCTCAAAATACAAAATTTTAACATCCGGTAGCATCTTAAGATGCAATAGATCTGCACAATTAAAGTTATGGAAAGTATTTGTCAGTATTGAAAAACATGCTGTAGGAAATTGTCAAAAATACAATTTTTCAGAGTTCTAATGGCTCAGGACACTCACTTTTTCAATCCTGAAAGGGTGCTGAAGTCCTCTAATGAAGTTTCATGAGAAACCTTGGTGCCAATTTTTCCCTGATCTTTTCCTCGACACAACTTCACCCTCAGTCTCTATGCTTGTTTTCTTTTCACAGAACCAAGAGCTTGGTACTATGCTCTGTGAGGTCAGAATGATGACACATTGTTGTTTCTTCTAGTCACAAATGATGTCTCATAATCTCATAGGAAAGTTGAATTTTGAAGGTGGATGTGGTTTTGTGAAATCCCTTTCCTATTCCTATTTTTTAAAACGTCATTGTCCTATCTGTTTAGGTTGCAAACTTCTCGGGGCAAAGATTTTTTTCCTCCTATACAGTATATAAATATGAAAACGTACTTTAGCCTCAGCTAAGACTTCAAATTAATACCCTGAGACACTTCAGCCAATTACTTTGAAGTCTTTTGTTCCCTTAATCAGAAAGAACAGAAAAAAAATTATATTCAGCAACAAAGTTCTCAATACCCTAGCATACCTGAATTAGAGTGTTCCATACCTATGAAGGCACTTGCTGATTTGCTTGAATTAGGTGAAATGCAATCTCTAGTTAATGACAATTAAGCAGTATTAATGCACGATCTAGGAAAATGGAATTAAAAAAAAAAGAACTTTTATCATTAAGGGGTCTCTCTATACTCTCTAAGCAAGCACACATACAAAACATCTGTCAGAGTGAGCAAGTGCTGTGAAGACAGGGTAAAGAATATTTATATGGATTCTAAATTTTCTCATGCTTTTTTTTTTTTTTTTTTTTTTTGTGTGTGTGTGTGTGTGTACTCTGTGTAGAATGAATCTACAGTACAGTAGAAAGGAAAAAAAGGTCTAAGCAGTGATGAAGAGCATATTTCACAGTGCTGAAGCTACTGAACTAGTTGAAGAATGAACACCCAGGAGCTGATCTAGGGGGTTGCATGGAGGAGCATGAACAATTCTTTCTGGATTCTTGTGGAAAAATCATCCCCTCATGCAGAACTTCCTGCAGGGAATAAGAAAATAAAGGTTTGAATGTTGGTTGACAAATCTGGATAGATGAAACTCAAATATTTAGCATCTGGAATGTCAGGATTCACCATTTGATCAATGCAATTAGTTGCATAGACCTCTATGTATGAGATTTTTTTTTTTTTTTTTTTTTTCTGAATCCAATTTCCCAAAATGGGAATGAAGATGGGTTGCAGTTAAAGTCTTCCTTTTTCATTACCTAGGAAGTAGGTAAGGGAGTTTCCTGTATCTGGGTTTGAGGAGGCAACAGTGACAGGGAAATACAATTCTTGGAGGGATCAGGCTTTCTTTCAGGAGCAGAAATCAAAGACATATTAGACACTAGGTCCTGGTGAACGCCTAAGAGAAAGTAAGGTGCTCATCTTTAAACGTTCATCTTTAATGCTCTTTGTCAAATGTTTTACTTTGTTATGTCAAAAGTTAGACATGTTCAATAAACTACAGCTTCTATCCAAATTGA
>JAREIS010002588.1:0-15053 GCA_030060385.1 Muscicapa striata striata | reverse complement strand
CCCTTGGCTACCTGCCAGCGAGGAAAAGACTGAGACCTGTAGCTGAATTATTCCAGAGACAGTTTATTCTCCGAAGGGAGTTCAGGCTACAAACTGTTAGATACAGGTAGAACAGAAGTATTTATAGATTTCAGAGGGATTCAGAAAGGAACCAATTAAAACACTAGTTAAACTCAATATCCAATTATATTTCACTTAACACTCTAAAAGAAACCAATCACTGCACTAACTTGAACACCAATGAGACTCTAAAGTGATAAGAAGTTTTCAGGCACAAATTGTCTCATGTGAGAGGAGTTTTTCTTGTTTCAGGAGAGAACTTCCCAGGATATTTTTCTGGGAGTTTTGTGTCACCCACAATTCTCTCTCTGTATTTACAAAGAGAGCGTCTTTGACAGTTTTTTTTTGAAACACTGACCATACATGAAAACATAGCTAACACAATGAAAATGACAATGAGAGAAATCACACAATGCCCTTGACCAAAGAAGAGGCCCATCCCATCAGTCCCCATTGTCCGAGGAGATTGTTGACCCAGTCTGGGGTGGTTTCCCTTCAAATCTTTCACGAGGGTTTTCAGCTTCTGGATGTTTTCTTGGATGGATGTGGGAATGGGAAGAGAGGTTGAAGCAGCACATTCTTTCAAAGTCTTCGAGCCGTCCGTGGGAGAGCAGCAGAAAGTCAATTGCTGCTCGGTTTTGCAGAGTTGCATGTCTTGTGGTTTCTTCATCTTCAAAAGATCACCAAAGCAGCAGATGTAGCATTGGCCTGCTTACCAAGCCAGCACCCCAAATGGTCAATGTCTCCAAGGGCTTTTGCTGCTGCCCATGGTAGGAACAGGGAGGCAGCAATTCTTTGGGTTTGTTCCAAACGCAATACAGGGTTGCAATTTTCATCAAATTGAGTATAGATCTTTTCACACGTTTTGACTGGCTTTTTTTTTCCAATTATGTAACAGAGTGGTGTTGGGGGTGAGGGGTAGAAAGCTTGCCAAGGCTACATGGCCCTCCTGAAGACGGGAGGGAATTCCAGCCCAAACTCGACACCACAGATGAGAAACATTCCCTGGGGGCAATTTTTTTGGGGTGGAGAGAGGACCCAGAAATTCTGGGTGCAGTGTAATGACACCAATCGGACCATTGTATGCTTTGTTTATGGGGGGAATCCTGCAGAGCAGCTCCTGCAGCCCTCAGGGCTCTTGGCCAGCCCAGGACATGTGCCACCTGCCAGAGGCAGCTCTCAGCCTGCCTGGGAGCTCCCCATGGAGTGTCAGGAGAAGTTGAAGGTGGAAGGAGCGACCCCCATCAGGGCAGATTCCTCCTGCTGTGGTGATGGTGCTGCATGGCCAGGGCTGCTCTCAGCTTTCTCCTCAAGGAAAGGGAAAGGGACTGTCAGGTGTGTTTGTGTCACTGAGACTCCTGCACTGTCACAATGGAAATCAGCAGATCTGCCTCAGATCTCCCTTACAAAGCTCCTCCTCACCCTTCTCTGCCTACAGACAGACGCAGCAGCATCTTGGCTTGCAGCAACTCCGTTTGTCTGAGGTGCCTTTAAGGCCCTGCTGGCAGGGAGATGCACCTGGGCAGTGCCCTGAGCTGGGAGAGGTCTGCAGGGCAGAGCTGAGCCCCCAGGGCTGGGCTGAGCTCTGGGAACACTGGCAGGGACAAGCCTTGGATATAAACAGGTCCCAGAAGAAAAATTCCAGGAAGCAGAGAGCCAGACCATCCCTGGATAACCTCCCTTTCAGGTGCTAGGGAAAGAGAGAAGGATTTAAAGAGACTGACTTTTAAATTGGAGCCTTCCAAAAGTCCAGTTTTTTTTCCCAGCACGTTTTAAGTGTGATTATTTTGAAACAGAGGGAGGTGAAATGAGCAAAGTGTACCTGTGTGGAACCAGCAGGTCTGAATACACTGGGGCACAGGGAGCTGTTTTCCTCTGGGCTCCCCAGTTATGCTTACAGAAATGCTGACTATGAGAATTTTGCCCCCTCTGAGAAAGGGGAAGTAACTCAGAAGCACCTCATGGCTGCTTTTCAAGCTCAGGTGAGCTAGAAATTTGAAAATTTAGGTGAAACTCTTCCAGAGAAAGAGGAGCAATTTTGAGTAAATTCATATGAAATTAACATAGGATTGACTCCACAAAGTTTAACAATTTGTCAATGCCTTTTTTCTACAGTCCATGATGCCCAGAGACAGCAAATGTTTAACAGCAGCTCCATCAGCCACTTCCTCCTGCTGCCATTGGCACACACGCGGCAGCTGCAGCTCCTGCACTTCTGCCTCTTCCTGGGCATCTCCCTGGCTGCCCTCCTGGCCAACGGCCTCATCATCAGCGCCGTAGCCTGCAGCCACCACCTGCACACCCCCATGTTCTTCTTCCTGCTCAACCTGGCCCTCACTGACCTGGGCTGCATCTGCACCACTGTCCCCAAAGCCATGCACAATTCCCTCTGGGACACCAGGACCATCTCCTACTCAGGATGTGCTGCACAGGTGTTTTTCTTTGCCTTTTTCATTTCAGCAGAGTTTTCCATCCTTACCATCATGTGCTATGACCGCTACATGTCCATCTGCAAACCCCTGCACTACGGGACCCTCCTGGGCAGCAGAGCTTGTGCCCACATGGCAGCAGCTGCCTGGGCCAGTGCCTTTCTCTATTCACTGCTGCACACAGCCAATACCTTTTTCCTGCCCCTGTGCAAGGGCAATGCCCTGGACCAGTTCTTCTGTGAAATCCCACATATCCTCAAGCTCTCCTACTCACACTCCAACCTCAGGGAACTTGGGCTCATTGCTGTTAGTGCCTGTTTGTTATTTGGTTGTTTTGTGTTCATTGTTTTCTCCTATGTGCAGATCTTCAGGGCTGTGCTGAGGATCCCCTCTGAGCAGAGACAGCACAAAGCCTTTTCCACCTGCCTTCCTCACCTGGCCGTGCTGTCCCTTTTTGTCATTGCAGCCACATTTGCAAACCTGAAGCCCCCGTCCATGTCCTCCCCATCCCTGGATCTGTCCCTGTCAGTTCTGTATTCAGTGGTGTCTCCAGCCCTGAACCCCCTCATCTACAGCCTGAGGAACCAGGAGCTCAAGGCTGCAGTGTGTAGACTGATGACAGGATGGTTCCAGAAACATTAAACTACTTGCCAGTTTCTGCAAATCTCTTGTTATAAAACTCAGCTTTGAGTGTTCTTATTGATTCCATTTTGGAGGTTTTCTTTGTTCTACTTTTTAATATTGTCCACAAAAAAATGTCATTATATGTACCAACTGGCATTTTGTATTTCTTACACTTCCATGTGGCCACAGACAGTGTGAATGAAGAGCTACCCTCTTGATGGCTTTAATGAAACTAAAGAATCTCTCTCACAGCAAAGTTTTCTCCACAGATGGCCCTTTTGTTCCCTTCTCTGGAGCTGCAGCAGCAATGTCTGTGTGCAGAGCTGGGGCAGATCAGTGCTGGCACAGCAGCTGTGCCCAGCACCAGCAGCACTTGGTGTTGCCAGTGCTGCTCCCGTGCCACTGCCCCGCTGCCCTCCTGCCCCTCGTGTTGCTGCAGGGCCTGAGTGCTCTCGGGGCTGGGCACAGCTCACACAGGTGCCGCATCCTTGCAGGCACAGACACGGCAGCACTGGCTCAGGAGCCCCTGTTTGCATTGCACAGAGCAGGCGTCAGCACCCCATGGTGCTGCTGTGGGGAGATGGAGCTGAGTGAGCACAAATGCCATCAGCCCCTGGGGCCAGCAAGGGCTGGGGGATGGGAGGGAAACCACTCAGGTTTGTTGTGGCCTCTGCAGTCAGCCAGAAAGTTTGTTCCCATGAGCTGTGAGTTTCCTGCCCCACTGCAGATGTTGTTGCTCAGAGCCAGGGCTTCCTGTCAGCAGCCCCTAAATGCCCTGAGCATTTCCTTTGCTTCACCTTTACTTTCTTTACTCTTCCCTGGTCCAGATTTCTTTTTCTTGCCCATCTCTGACCCCTCCCCTGCAAACAGCCCATCCCTGTTTTTCCTTTCCTCTCTGGTCCCACTCCCCATTTCAGTTTTTGAACTGGCACCATGGAAATGTCCCTTGGGGAGCAGGATCATCCTACAGGTGCTTCAGGAATTGTCTGCAGGGTCCTGCAGTGCCTCGTGCCAAAGGCACCACAGGCCAGGGGGGCACATCTGGACTGGTGTGTCTGGGTGTGGGGCTCCCTGTTCTGGGCAATGAGGAGGGGCTGGAGAGACTCTGTAGGACTGACAGGATGGGCTTTGGGGGGTGTGTAGAGAAGCTGAGGGATCTGGGCTGCTGGACCTTGTGAAGAGGACGCCCAGGGCTCATCCTGCAACTGCTCCAGGGTTGTTTCAGAGAATCACAGAATTTAGCAGGGCTGGAACAGACCTTTGAGAGCATAAAGTCCGATCTGTGACCCAACACCACCTTGTCACCCAGACCATGGCACTCAGTGCCACATCCAGTCATTCCTGAAACACTTTCAGGGATAGTGACTCACCCACCTCAGTGGGCAGCCCATTCCAATTCCCAATAACAGCTTTTACGAAGAATATTTCCTAATATCCAGCCAAAACATCCCCTGGTGCAGCTTAAGGCTGTGTCCTCTTGTCATATCACTAATCCCTGGGAAAAGAGTCTGACACCCCCTGGCTGCACCTTCCTGTCAGGGAGCTGTAGAGTGATGAGGTTTCCCCTGAGCCTTCTCTTCTCCAGGATAAACATCCCCAGGTCCCTCAGCCGCTCCTCACAGCACTTGTGTTCCAGACCCCTCACCAGCCTTGTTGCACTTCTCTGAACACGTTCCAGCCCCTCCATATCCTCCCGAAATTGGGGGGGTCTCAGAGCTGGACACAGCACTCGAATTGCTGCCCAAACAGTGCAAAGCACAGAGAAAGAATCACTGCCCCGGTCCTGCTGGCCACACCATTCTGGATCCATACGAGTCCTAGGGGTTGGATAAGGGAAATGGTGGGGAGGGGGTGGGGGGAAAGTGCTGTTGGTTGTCAGCCATGAAGGGTCTTGATTTTCATATCTATTCAGACTGCATTAGAAGGTGGTGGGGATCAATATCTTTTGAGCATTGCTGATATCAATCTATAAACGGGAAAAACAACAAGACAAAACAGTTCTCTCTCTACATTTTTAAAGCATATTTATGCACTTTGAATACACTTCTGAAATTTGTCTAATTAACCACAGAAGAATTAAAAACTTACATTATTCCCAGGGGCTTTTCTTGTTTGGGTGTTTTGAACAAATGCTTATGAACCTTTGTCACTGAATTCCTGAACTGAAGAGCTCAAGAAAGAAGAGGCCTCTGGAGTAATAAAATTCATAAGCAACCTCAAAGTGGCTGAGGATCCATCCTGACCAGAGCAGGAATGAACAGGAATGGGCACAGCTTTGTGGCTGCCCCAGCTCTGGGATGGGCCCTGGGCCTGGAGCAGGAGCAGCTCTGCAGGGCCCCAAGGCCGGGGCTGTTGTGCTGGCCTGGGCAGATGGGATGGCAGCAGGGGCTGCAGAGCTCTCAGGAGCTCAGGGAGAGGGGAGCAGGGCACACAGGGAGCCTCCTTTTGCCTTGGCCAAGCCCCTTGCCCATGGCTGGGGCTGAGTCCTGTCTGAGCTGCAGCTGCTGCTGTGCCCTTGCCAGGGGCTGAGGCCGTGGGGCCACTGCCCAGAGCCCCTGGCCTGAGCAGAGCTGTGGGGCCAGAGCCGGCTGGGCTGTGCTGGGGAGAGGCCCTTGGTGCTGCACAGAGCTCAGGGCAGCTGGCACAGCTTGCAGGGAGCTGGGCTGGCCTGAGAGAGCCTGCCAGAGAAACCAGCAGTGTCCATCTCAGCCTGGCTGAGCGTGCAGGGGCAGGACTCAGCCCAGGCCTTGTGGGGCAGGGCCAGCGCCTGTGGAAGGCATTGGAAACAGGCAAGTGGGCGAGAGAGGAGGCTGCTCTGTGCCCTTGGTGGCATGCACAGAGCAGGGAGGGGGCCCAGCACATTTGTCACCGCCAGCCTCTGTCCCCAGCCATTGCCAGCCCTGGCTGCTCAGCCCAGGTTTGCCCTGGGCTGAGTTTGGCTGTGGCCCAGCTCCATCCTCCTGCGGGGCTCAGGGCCTGTTCCCGGCCATGGCCAGCCCTGCCCGGCCTCTCTGCTGGCCCAGAGCCCGGCAGAGCCCGGGGCAGGGCTGTCAGTGCAGGCCCACAGGTGCCACGGGCTGTGCAGGAGCTGGCAGAGGCTGCCCAGCAGGGAGGCCATGGGGCACAGAGCCCCAGGGCTGCTGTGGGCACCATGGCTGTACTGCCAGCTCCAGAGGAGATGTGACAGATTGGAGCAGAGACAAATAATTCCTGCTGGATTATTTATTGTGTTTGCTTATACAGGTTACCTGCATCCATATGTAGACGGTTATGTGTCAGATAACAGAGGTAGAGTAATACTAATACTAATACTAATACTAATACTAATACTAATACTAATACTTATATTAATACTAGCACTAATACTAATAATATTTAAAAAAAAATATTTCTTGCTCAACACACTCTAGGAAAATAGACCTATGATCAGAAGAGCATGTAAATTTTTCAGTGGATAAGAGACTCACTGATATTCCAGTAGACAAGCCTGTTTAAATACTTTCCTCAGGCCTTCTTTGAGATGAGAGTTAACCACTAGAAGCCACAGGCAGCCAGAGCTCTCTGTCCTGTCCTGGCAGCTTTTGTATGGGTGCATCCCTGCATACAGGAAATTTTTCAGAGGGGGTATCAGTTTTGGCCATGGTCACCTCAGAAGATGGATGGTTCTTTTCCATAGGAAGAAAAGCAGGGGCCCCAGTTCTCCAAGGGCTGATGACAGGTGACTCTCAACATTCCAAAATTAGCTGGACCTGTCAGGTGGGCCCCAGGAAGCAAAACCAGTAAGATCTGTTCCATGTCCCCTTAGTTCCATAGGGCTTTGTAGTATCACAATGGTCAACTTGCTTCCACAGCATCACGATGGCCCCTTGCTTCCAAGAGGCCCTGCAGGGCCACAATGGCCCTTTGGCTTTGTGGGGCCCACAGTGTCACAATGGTCTCCATGATTCCATGGGGCCTGGCAATGCCACAACGGTCTCCATGGATCCACGGTGCCCTGCAGGTCACAACAGCCCTTTGGCTGCAAGAGGCCCTTTAATGCAACAATGGCCTCTTGGTTCCACAAAGCCCTGTTTCTTCACACCGGCCCCTTGGGACCATGGGGCCCAGCAGGTCCACAGTGATGTCCTTGGTGCCACAAGGTCCAACAATGTTTCCTTGGATGCATGGTACCCTGCAATGTCATGACCCCTTGGTTCTATGGGACCCCTCAGTGTCACAATGGCCCCTTCACTTCAGATGGCCCCACAGTGTCACAATGGCCCCTTGGTTTCATGGGGTCCATGCAGTTTCACAATGGCCCCTTTCATTTCACAATCCCCACAGTGTCACAATGGCCCCTTCATTTCAGAAGGCCCCAAAGTGCCCCAATGATCTACATGGTTCCATGGGGCCCCATAGTGTCACCATGGTCTGCACAGGAAGGAAACCAGAATGCAGACCTCTCTGTCCTGGCAGGTTTGCCTGGGAGCAACCCTTGGATATATGGAATTTTGACTCGGGACTCACAATTTCTGCTATTTTAGCCTGGAGGAGAAGACCAGTTCCTTTCCATAGAAAGGAAAGCACGCAGCCCCTGTGTTTGGAAGGCAGATGAGAGCCAGCCCTCAGGAGGTCAAGGCCAGACAGACCTGTCTGTAATGGCAGCTTTTGTGTCAGAGCAATCTTGGAATATAGGAATTTTTGTGGTGGAATCCCAATTTCAGCCATGGGTGCCTGGATAAGAAGGAAGGCTCTTCCTACTGGAAGGAAACCATAGAGCCCTGGTGTTTCAGGGGCAGATGAGCAATAGCCACCAGAGGCCAAGACCAGCCAGAGACATCTGATCTGGTAGCTTTTGTCTGGGAGCAATCCTTGGTTACATAGAATTTGGGAGGTGGAATTCCAATTTTAGCCATGAGTGCCTGGAGAAGGATGGATCTTTCCTATAGGAAGGAAAGCATGGAGCCCCAATATCTCATGGCAGATTAGAGGGGACCACACAAGGCTGAGGCAAGCCAGAGCTGTCTGTCCTGGCAGCTTTTGTCTGGGAGAAATCCTTGCATATAGGGAATTTTGGAGGAGGAATACCAATTTTGGCCATAGGTGGTTGTGTAGGAGGGACGGTTCTTTTCCATAAGAAGGCATGCACTGAGCCCCAGTGTTTGAAGGCAGGTGAGAGCCAGCTCACAGGAAGACAAGGACAGCCAGACTTGTTGGTAACGGCAACTTTTGTATGGGAGCAATCCATTGGGATTTTGGAAGGGGAATCCGACTTTGGCCATGGAATTTTGGATGAAAATGGCCATTCTTTTCAATTTGAAGGATAGCCCAAAGTTCTGGTGTTTCAGGGGCTCATGAAAAGAGACCCTTGACATGCCAAGGCCAGTTGGACCAGTCAGGCCGAGCCATCCAGACCTGGTACCTGTTCCCTTGGATCCATGGGGCCCTGCAGTGCCAGAGCGTCCCCTTGTTCCCACAGGGCCCTGTAATGTCACAATGGTAATATCATATTGGATCCAAATGTGTCACACTGGCCTCTTGTATCCATGGGCCTCCATAGTGTCACAATGGTTCCTTGTTTCCATGAAGCCTTGCAGTGTCACAGGCGTCTCCTTGGTGCCGCAGTATCCCAATGGAACTTGGTTCCATGGGGACTCAAAAAGGCAGAAGGGTCTCCTTGGTTCCACAAGACCCTGCAGAACCCCTTGATAAAAAAAGGCCTCAAAGTTTCATCACGGCCTCCAGGATTCCATGAGGCCCTGCAATGTCACAATGGACCTTTGATTCCATGGGGTCCTGCACTGTTACAGGAATCCTTAGATCCATGGGTCCCTGTAGTGCCACAATGGAATCCTTGGTTCCATGGGGCCGCAAAGTGTCACAGTGGCCCCCTGGTTCAATGAGGCCTGAAATGCCTTAAGATTTTAGCTTTATATTTTCAAAAATTTTACTGCATTATTGCATAACTCTAAACTCCATAGAAAGTGTTAACTGTCTTCACATTCTGCTCAGACAAAACAATTCCTCTGAAACTCAAGGACACCCTACAGCCTCCAGCCCCAAAAAATAAAAACAAAATTGAATTGGCGGGGAGTGGGGGGAGTGAACTGGGGAAATATGGCTTTATTACCTGAAGCTGTGATTGGAGGATTTACCCTGATATGCAAACTTATATCTGTCTGAAAAATTAATGACCACTGTCCATCTTGGAAGCCCCTGAGAAGCTTTTGACTGCCCAAGGTGTATCTACTGAAGGCCTTTAATAAATACCCACTTTATTCTCTTAACCTTGTTTGGCCTCTACTCTAAGGCATCACCTGTAGTGTCACAATAGTCATCATAATTCCATGAGGCCCTGCAGTGTCAAAACAGAGCATTGATTCCAAGAGATCCCACAGTGTCACAATGGCCCCTTAGTTGCACTGAGCCCCACAGTGCCACCATGGTCCCCTTGGTTCCAAAATACCCTGAAATGCCACAACAGCCCTTTGGTTTCACAAAGCCTCAAAGTGTAAAAATGGCCTCCATGGTTTCATGAGGCCATGTTGTGTCACAAGGGACCCTTGGCTCCATGATGCCCCAAAGTATCACAATGGACCCCTTAAAACTGCAGTGTGAGAATGCCCCCTTGGTCCCTTGCAGCCCACAGTGTCACTCTTGTGCCCTTGGTTCCATGAGCCCCTGCAGTGCCACAATGGTCCTTTGGTTCCATGGTGCCCCATAGTGTAAAAATAGTCTCCTTGGTTCCAGGGTGTCAGAATGGTGCCTTCATCCCATGGAGCCCCACACTGTCACTGTGGTTCCCTTGATTCCATGAGGCCCTGCCATGCTGCAATGGCCCAAATGGCTTCAATGGTCTCCAGTGAGGCTCTCTACAACTACCTGAAAAGACGTAGTCCGGTGGGGATCGGTCCCTTCTCCCAGACCACTACTGACAGAACGAGAGGACACAGTCTTAAGATGCTCCTGAAAAAGTTAAAGTTTGATGTTAGGAAAAAATTCTTCACTGAAAGAGTTATTGGGCACTTGGAATCTTCTGCCCAGGGAGGTGGTGGAGTCACTGTCCCTGGATGCATTTAAAATAGACTGGACATGGCACCCAGATCCATGGTCTAGTTGATGAAGTGATGTTAGGTCATAGGTTGGACTTGATGTCTGGAAAGGTCTTTTCCAACCTCGTTCATTCAGTGATTCTGTGTTATAATTGTCACTATTGTTCCATGAGGCCCTCCAAAGTCACAATGGACCTTTGGTTTCATGAGTTCCCACAGAAACAATGGACTTCTGGTTCCATGAGTTTTCATATTCTCAGCAACAGTTCTGCAGTGTCACCACGGACCCTTTGTTCCATGAGGTTCTGTAGTATAACATGGTCACCTTGATTCCGTGAGGTTCCGCAGTGTCACAATGGACTCCTTGGCTCTGTGGGGCCCTGCAGGGTCACAATGCACCCATGGTTGCAGGACGTTCCATATTGTCACCATGGCCTCCTTGGATCTGCAGTGTCACAAGTGACTATACATTCGATGTAACCCCACTCTCTCAAAATGGATTTTGGTTCCCTGAGTTCTCACAGTGACAAAGGGCCTCTTTGTTCCTTGAGGTTCCATAGTGCAACATTTGACTCCTTGGCTCTGCTGTAACCAAATCTCAGAAATATCAGAACAAGACTCCTTAAAACTAATTGTTTTTCACTAATTGTTTTTCAAGCCTCAGGTCCAATGTGGGATAACTCCTAACATTATATGGACATGTGATTCTACAATGGTGTTGCTTATATTCTGTCACTACATGTCTATTACAATTTACCAATTCCGATAATTCCCACGCCAAGATCCCAGGTTCAGTGGTTGTTTTTTCTATCACTGCATCCTTAAGCCAGATGTCTTCTTATTCTCTTCTGAGCAGCCTTGCTGGGAAAGCAGTATATGCATGCATGATTCTGGTGCTAAAATTTCATAGGCACGATAAAAATTGAATGAACGCTTTTGGTATGAAGGCCAAGGCTCTGTGTGTCCAGGCAGAGGCAGGCAGGATGCAGAGCTGCCAGCAAAGGAAGGGGCCAGCCAGGTGGGGCAGCCGGGGGATGCCGACAGCCTGTAGGGACAGAGGCACAGGGCAGGGACACCGTAGGACAGCCTGGGCTGCAGAGGGCACAGGGATGGGCAGCAGCTGAAAGGCCCTGCCAGAGCCAACTCCTGCAGCACTTGGGCCATGGCTGCTGGCCCTGGGCCCTTGGCCAGCAGGGGACAAGTGAGCCTTGCTGTGCTGGGGCCTCATTGCCTCCTTGTCCCTGCTCAGCAGCCTGGCAGGGGCCGCCCCATGGTCCTGCCCTTGGCATTGCACATCCCCAGAGCCCAGTGCCCCAGGAAGAGCCCTGAGCAATGAGGGAGGGACAGGATGTGCCTTGGCAGGGGCTGGGGCCCAGGCCTTGGCCCTTGTCATCTGTAAGTTTGTGTGTCGTGATATAATTGGCTAAGGAACTTCACATAGTCTAGTATGCGTCAATATGACAAAATATCTTAGTATTGAATTAGAAACATAAATATCTCTGTTGACAGTGTTTTACTGGTTAATAAATGCTTAAAAGACCTTGTAACCATAAGTCGTGACTTCTAGCCATGTTGTGAATTCTGTAAGAAATTTACCTTTCTGCCTGGAAAAAATTTAAAAAATAAACCACACTTTCTGAAAGCAACTCAAAATCCATCTCTCTGCTTCAATGAAAGAAAATCCCTACCAAAAAATGTAACATAAAACAATAAGCCAAATTAAAAATAATCATAAAAACATAAACCCACATTTTAAAATAATATAATAAACAATAAACCTCGCACTGGGGACACTTTCTTAGCATGCCTCAGTGGATCCATCAGAACTTCAGGAAACTTTGGACTTTGAATCTGACTGAATTCTTGAGAGGTTTCTTTCCTCCTTTACCCTATTTTTTTCCAACCTGACATCACTGTCACCAATTTTCTGTCTAATTCAACCTTGGGAAACTTTCTCCTTCATGTTTATCAGTGGACTCACTAAACAAAAGAGAAACTTTGGAGTTTGAATCTGACTTTGAATTCTGAGAGGTTTCTTCAACCCTCTCAGGGACTGATGTCCAGAGACTCAGCCCCAACCCCTGAGAGGGTCATAAAGTCCTGTGCTTTCTGTGCTGCTGAGCTGGGCCAGGCTCCTGACAAGGCAGAGCTGCAGAGAAGAGACAATATTTCAAAATATTTGGAGCCCTTGGCAGCACCAAATGCACACTGGGCTCACTTGGGATCAAGTCCAACAAACAAGTGGCTCTGCTTTGATTTCCCTCTGGTCCAGTGCAGTTCATTACCACGGTTTCAACTCAGTTATGGAGAAATATTTCAAAAAGCTTCTTAGAAATACATTCCTATTTTAAAGGGTGTATTTTATTACTGTTCTCACAGAGCAGAGATGATTGCAGCATTTCTGGATTGATATTGATCCAGGTCTCCTCAGGATGTCTGGCCTGCTCAGAGAAGCTCTGCTCTGAGGTCTGACCCAGTGTGGGCAGCCTTGCTCCATATTCCCAACCCCATCCTGTCTGCTCCTCACTCAGCTGGGACCTGCTTTGCTTGGAGAACTGGTTGCACACAGGAAAAGAGATATCTCTCCTTTTTTTGTTTGATTTTTTGGTTGTTGTTATTTTGGGTTTTTTTGTTATTTTGTTTCTTTGTTGTTGTTGTTTGTTTTGTTTTTAATTTTTGAACAATGGAAAATCTTGTAATGTTCCCCACTGATAACAGACACTCTCAGGTGTGCAGCCCAAGGTGCCACCAAAGCCACTGCAGAGCTGTCGGGCCAGGTGTGAGGGTGATCATCATCCCACCTGTACTGGGCCAATGCCAGGGGCTGTGGCCATGGACACTGCACTGACCCACTGCTGGGTTTGGGTGCCACGGAGAGGTTCAGTTTCCCTTGGAAACATTTGGGGGGACTGGAAATACTGGGAATACTGAAACCCTGTGGGAGACACTGGACATAGTGGAGTGATACTGGAGGGACTGGTCATACGGGAAACAGGGGAATCTATGGGGGGACACTGGCATATACTGGGTGTGATACTGGGAGGACAGGGACAACCTGGAAACACGGGAATGCTGGTGGGGAATCTGTGACTCTGCTGGACTCTGGGGACAGAGACACATTGGGATACTGGGAGTGATACCGGCAATACTGGGGCAAACTGGGGATACTGTGAGTGAAACTGGGGGATACTGGGACAAACTGGGAACACTGTGGGGAAGATTGGGAGACATTGGCGTACATGATGACACTGAAGAAACGGGAAGGGCATAGGAATGAACTCAGGTTTATTGGGAGGGACTGGGATATACTCGGGGATGTAGAGGCACTGGGGTTGCACTGGCCTCATTGGGGATGAACTGGTCTACTGGGGGGGACTGAGGGGCACTGGGAATGTACTGGTGTACTGGGAATAACTGGGCGGGCCCCTGGGAGGGACTGGAGGTTGAATGGGTTGCTCCCGCCTGCCATCACTGCCCACAGCCAATCAGCGCCAGAGATCGGGACTCAGGGGCGGTGCCTGGGTGTCAGTGCCATCTTTCTTTTGCCAAACTCCCATCATGCCCCACAGCCCGATGTAGCCCCATTGGAGCTGGGACTACAACACCCGCCATGCCCCAGTCCCACAGAGCCCTGGTATCCGCCTCTGCATGTCCCATAAGTGTCGCCCAGACCTCCAGGATTCCTAAGCCCTCGTATCTACTTGAGACCACCTCAAAAGAGTCCACAAATCCTCTGAATACTCCAAACCTCATGGATGCCCATTACAGCCACTCTGGGAATTCATCTCCTCTCATCCCAGCAGCTTCGAATTCCTCATAACACATTTCCGTCTCTTAAAACTCCTGCCGTCCCCTCGGCCTAAAGAGCCCGTTAGAGCTCCCTAGCTCAGTGCTCCCCTGAACCATAACTCCCCTGAGCCTCTAGTCACAGCTCTGATGCAAAAGGCCCAGGTGCTTTCTCCGACCCCAAAACACCTGATTTGAGCCACTGGGACTACAGCTCCATCATGCTCCACTGTTCCTGTAGAGCGCCATTCCAGCCTTGACTTCATGTCCCATCATGCACTGCGCCACACCCAGAGACATTGCAGCTGTGCTGAGAATTCCTGTGATGCTCTGTGGTTCCATTAAACCGTATTATTCCTGCACCTGCAACTCCATAATTTCCCATGCCCCAGAGAGCCCCGTCAGAGCCCCGAGGTGACCGCCTGGACCCCAAAAGGGTCCCAGATTCCCTTCCTGACCTCCAGGTGCCCCCTGGAATTCCACCTTCCACTTCATGCCCAGATTTTCTCTCAGGATCCTAAGTACTACTTCAGTAACCCTCTCAATGTCCCTAAGTGTCCTTCTGACCACTCAACGTCCTTCAGATTCCATCCCCAGACCCAAAAACAGCCCCAAATGTGCCCCAAGGAAATGTCTCCATGTGCCCCAAAAGACCCTTTTTACCATCATTGAGAAAATGATTAAAAAGAATACAAAGGAATAATAAGAAGAAGACTAATTAGCATGAAAAGGAAGAAATCAATAGCCAATGAGTGGTCATTTAATTAATGAAGTAATGACTAATAATTTTTTGGTTAAAAATATATGGAGTTTTAATATGAATATTTTAAAAAGGTAATAAAAATATTATAAATATTAAAAATACATATTTAACTTAAAAAAAAAAAAATTTATTTTAATTATAAGAAAATCCAGTAATTTTCTTTAATGTTTTAGGATGTCACTCCTAAAAAGGTGGTGATGTCAGACATGGTGAGGTTGGGGGAGAGCGGGTTTTCCAAAAGGGCCACCCTAGGGCTCATTCTTCTGCCCAGACCTCTTAAGGAGACATCCAGCCAACACTACCGGGCAATGCTTCTGGGCGATTCAGGGGGGGATCCCAGGAAAATAATCCTTCCAAAGG
>JAREIS010002586.1:0-12133 GCA_030060385.1 Muscicapa striata striata | reverse complement strand
ATTTCTAGAACCATCACCCACGTGGGTACAGACTTTACAATTGGTAATTTTAGAATATTAATCCACCCCTTCAACCCCCAAAAAGTCCATAATTGGTGGTCTTCAAAATCTTCACCTACTATATTGAATCTCCTAATCTTGGTATTTGATGTTTTCAATGTCTTCTCCCCCGATTTAGCATAGCTGGTGTTCCAACGGCCTTGGGGGTTTCAAAAAAGTTATCAAAAAACTCCCAAAATGTTCTCATGCTGTGCACCTGTTATAAACCCTGATCTAAACTGAGAAATACACAAAAACAGGTAGCGTGTGAAAGAGACATGAGAACTAACAGCAGAATGTGCAGCAACTTGTTGTGCTTTGTTGCTTAATATTAAATCTGACTTTTTCTCATGCCCTTGTCACTGATTTTTAAGCCATCTCAAACACTCTCATTCATGACAGCACCACAATGTCCCGCATCACTGAGGGCCCTGACACACACCCGTGTCACCAAGGGCCACACCCGGCACCCAACAGCAGAGGGACAGCCTGGCAGCGGCACGGAGCAGCCCCGGACTCGTGGCCTTGTAGCCCCTGCCGTGCCCAGAGCCCCGGGAGGCTTTGGCCACGGTGCCAGCGACAGCCCCAGCCCCGCCCTGCAGAGCCCTGGGGCTGCAGCCCGGGCTGGCCGGGGCAGCAGGAATTGGCCGGCCGGACGTGCCAGGGCCTTGTGGGCAGTGGCTCCGTGTCCCGCGGGAGGCCGGGGACGAGGGGTGTCCCTCAGGGCTGTGCCTGGGCCCCGGGGCTCGTCACTGCCTCGCTCAGGGACACCCAGGGGCACCGAGAGCAGCCTGGGCGCCTTTGCAGGGCACGGGGAGCTGAGCGGGGCAGGGGCACCACGGAAACACCGAGTGCCTGCCTGGGGCAGAGCCGGGGAAAGCCGGGCTGGAAAGGCGGGAGAGGCTGCTCAGAGCTGGCCCGGGGACTTGGGCACCTGGGAGACAGAGCCGGGCCCTGAGCTGACACTGAGCCAAACACCTGAGAAATTACAGCCGGTTTATCTAGACACACTTCATTAATTTGTATTTTCTCAATGTGGCTTTTTATCAGGGACCATTTTCCATGTTCGTTTTACTTTATGTTTTTATTCTTTAGCAAGTGTTCCATTGTATTTTGCAATGTTTGAGGAAGGATGGGCTGGGAAGGTTGTGGGTAACAGTTTTTTATTCAATATATTTTCAAATCTGAGATGTGACAAGCCCAGAGTGTGACTCCAGCAGTAGTGTCTGGTGAAGCAGACTGCTCTGCTTTTCACAGTGAGATCTCAGTTCGTTCAAATCCAGCAGTCAAAGCCCTTGAAACATGGAAAAGCCGGGAATCAGGTTAAAGCTCTTGGAGGGTTTGCTCTGTCTGTACGTTCCACATCTCCCCTGGTGTCTGTTCAGCCTCTCCACTCCTGTCCTACGTGCACATTGCTGGATCCAGAGTTCAGTACCTGCTTTTATAGATGGATAGATACATGTGATTATTGTATACACGATTCTCTTGGAGTGAATTACTGTGATGGTACATTCCATGATCCTCTGCTTTGTGCCCAAGGAATGGTTTTTGTATCTAAACCCCTGGAGCCCGGGACAGGATGTGTGTGGGGCCGGGGCAGGGAGAGGCTCCTTGTTCTCTGTGCGGGCGTTTTGAAGCCTCGCTGCTCGGGTTTTCCGCGGCTCTCTCTGTGCACCGTGGGGTTTTGGCTCGGCTCCAAGCCCAGACAGTCTGACCGGTGGCTTCCCTGGGAATTGGCTCTGGCAACTTTTATGGGGAGACAGCTTTGAACCCATTGTTCAGAAGAAGAACTTTAATGAGGTGAAAACAACAAACAGGAATGCGTGCACTGTACTAGGAACGAACAGGAAAAAAGCAGGGTCCAGCATACATCAGGAATATTTATACACTTGGGTGCAGGGAGGGATTAAGGCAGGGTCAGAGCGAGAGATCCAAAGGGAAAGAGCGATTAACAATGTTATAATTTCTGCAGTGAAAAGTAACCAATAGTAACAAAGAACTGAGAACTTTATAGTAACAATCTGCATTAACTGAACACGGGGATCTTGGGAGTGAGCCTTTTGCTCCCCATGACTACGAAGGGTTTTCCCTTTCTAGGCCTGAGGCTGAGGTGTCATTCTTCATATGTTGTGCCAGCCCCAGCATCGGCTGAAAAGCAATTTTGGCCTAGATAAACAAATTATACTTTTTTTTGTTTGTTTGGCTTGGAGAGGCTGCCGTGTGAGCATTGGTGTTCCTGTAAGCAAACTGAGCAGCTGCTGTGTCGCAGCCGGGGGCAGGAGCAGAGCGGTGCTGCTGCAGCCCAAAGCCGCTGTGAGCCGGGCTGAGCCGGGAGAGAAAACAGCCCGAGGCTTCAGCCCCGCTGCTTCGCCTGCCGGGACCGTGCCCGCAGAGCCCGGCTGGGGAGGGGTTCAAGGCTGGACATCCCCGGGCTTTCATCTCCTTCGGGATAACCCCTGGGTGGTTTTTTACGCTGGGGGAGAAACCGGTGCCACCTGTACGGTGTGTGGTGAGCAGGGATTTCTCTTTTCTCTGGCATTTTGGTCTTCTGTCCCAGGTGTGTGCGTGTGGGGAGTAAGGTCTGACAATTTAATATCTAGAAGTCATTTCCTTTTATTCTTTTCTTGCCTTGTTGGCTTACTGTTGGTTAATAAACTGTTGGAGTTTTTTCCAGTTTCCTCAAATAATTTCCTATTGGTGGAAATGGATAATTGGAACCCTACAGAGAAGACAACACTCACTCCAGAGTGCCCTCTTTAAAATTGTCTCTCAAACTAAGATACCCATCCCTGTGGCCTCATGCTTCCTCACCCTAATTGGCTCTGGTGGCTCTCCCAGTCCATCCCTGTCTCTCCCAATGTCCTCACAGTCCCTCGCAGTGTCACTAGAGTCCCTCCCAATTCCTCTCAGTCCATGGTCATTCCATTCCCAGTCCACTCCCAGACCTTCTAACTCCACTCCCAGACTTTCACCCTCTCTTCCATGTGCCCTCCCAGTGCCCTTCCAAATCTCTCCCCTTTCTTCCAGTGACCCCTCCAGTCCCTCCCAGCCCATTCCAAGTCCTTTTCAGTCCAATCCAAAACCTCCACCCTCTCTCCCATTGCCCCAATCCATTCCCAGTGTTCCCCTACTCTCTCCAATTTCATTCCCAGTCCCTCTCAGTGCCACACTACCCCTCTCCCGTCTCTCCCAGTTACCCCCAGCTGATCCCAGTGTGTCCCCACTCTCTCCCAGTGCCCCTCAGTGTGTCCATCTCACTGTGGCCCTCGAGCTCCCAGCCCAGCCCTGGCTGCCTGCTCTGCTCTGTGATGGATTTCTACCCTGCCCAGATCCAGCTGAGGTGGTTCCAGGGCCAGCAGGAGCTCTCAGGGCATGTGGTGGCCACTGACCGGGTCCCCAATGGAAACTGGATTTCTACCAGCTCCTGGTGCTGCTGGAAATCCCTCCCCCAGTGCAGGGTCACCTCCAGGTGCCAGGTGGAGCACGTCAGCCTGGAGCACCCCCTGAGCCAGCACTGGGGCACAGCCTGGACCCCACAGTGCAGGGGAGTGGGGGAGGTACTGGGGGGTTGGGAGAGGGGTTGGGGTGTGCTGGGAGTAACTGGGAGGGAGTTTGAGATAGCCTGGTTTAAATTGGGAGTAGGGTACAGAGTCTAGAAGGGCTGAGAAGGGATTTGAAGGATGCTGAGTAGGGTGGAATAGGGTTCTGGGGGTCCTGGTGGGCAGTGGGAGGTAGTTTGGGGGGTGTTGTGTGTAACAGGGAGGGATTTGAGTGAGCCTGGAGGGGATGGAAAAAGATCAAGGATTGGAAAGCAGGTATTGGAATGATATTTCTGCTGAAAAGAGACTGGGAGGATCTTGGTGAGTCCTGGCGGGGCTGAGAAGGGACTGAGAGAGGGTTTGGGGGTCCTAGGGTGGTGGGGGCAAACAGGGAGGGGGCGATGGGAGGGGGCTAAGGAGGGGCTTTGATGGGTCTGGGGAAGGCTGGAAAGTGACAGAGGTCTCAGGGAGTGCTGGGTGGGCTCAGAGCAAATTGGAGGGTATTTGGAAGGGCTTGGGATATCTGTGAGAGGCTTTGGCGGGCTCTGACCCCTGCAGAGCCCCAGAGGTGCTGCCAGACACCGCCCATAGAAGGGTGGAGATGGGGATCAGGGGCTCTGTGTTGGGCTTCATCTTCCTTGAACTGGGGCTTGGCTTCTACTTGTGCAAGAAGGTGAGTGGGGGACCCGGGGGGTCGTGTTCCCCCTCCCCAAGAGCATGTGTGCTCTCCCTGGAGACCCCAGCCTGGTGTCTCCCCCTTTTCTCTGTCCACAGAGCTCCTGACCGGGCAGTGGCCGCAGCCCCTCCCGGTGGCCTCAGGCCCAGCCACGACCCCCCCACTCCTTCCCCACCCCGATTTTGGAGGGGTAGTGTTTTCATCCCAGCCCTGCTGTCACTCTGCCCCAGGCCGGCTGCTCCCAGTGTTACAAACAGTTTCCCAGTTAGACCCAGTTCCGTTTAGTGTGGGCGGGACTGGGGAGGGACTTGAGGGGACCCCGCGGGGGGATCGTGTTTGGGCGGGGAGGGCGGGGTCCAGGTGGGGAACACTGGGTGCTGCGGGTCTGCTCGGCAACCGGTGAGTCATCAGAGCTGCTCTCTCTGATTGGCTGAATCTTCTTAATCGCATTGTCTGATTGGCTGAGGAGAGGCCCGGAGTGGAGAGAAGGAACAGGAGAGATCCCGCCCCGAGCACCGAACGGGAACAACAGACCCAGCCTGGGCACAGGGAGGGAATTTATTACCAACTAAATCACAACAGCAAAAAGAAAACGGAGAGAAATCTCTCCAACTCTATCCCCCACCCAACAGGGATCACCAGCACCACGGATCACCAGGGCTCTGCCCAACGGGGGTCACTGGGGATCATCCAACACCAATCCTCCCATCGGGGATGGAGCTGGAGCAGAGCATGAAGCTCCGTTGGTGTCGGGTCAAGTTTGAGCTGACAGAGAAGCTCTTCCCACACTCAGGACACTCGTAGGGCCTCTCCCCAGTGTGGATGCGCCGGTGGACATTGAGGGTGGAGTTTTGCTTGAATCCCTTCCCGCAGTCGGGGCAGCGGAAGGGCCTCTCCTCTCTGTGAATCCGCTCGTGTAGGAGGCGACTGGAGCTGGTCTGAAACCTCTTCCCACACACAGGACATTTGTAGGGCCTCTCTCCAGTGTGGATGCGCTGGTGTTTGCTCAGGTTGGAGCTCTGCCCAAAGCTCTTCCCACATTCCAAGCAGGTGTAGGGCCGTTCCCCTGTGTGGATCACCTGGTGCCGCAACAGGCAAGAAATAGTCATGAAGCTCTTCCCACATTTCCCACACTCGTAGGGCCGTTCCCCACTGTGGATCATCTGGTGCAGGATCAGCTGGGAGCTCCATCTGAAACCCTTCCCACATTCCAAGCACTTGTGGGGCTTCTCCCCTCCATGAGGTTTCTCCACCAGCTCTGAGCTCTGCCTGCATCTCCGGCCGCCTTCCCAGCTCAGGGAGGGTCTTTCCTCCTCGCAGCTCCCTGGGCTGGGTTTGCAGCCCCTCCTCCTGAGGGATCTCTGGGGCTTTTCCTTCTACTCCATCCGCTCACGCCTTAGGAATGACCAACCTTGGTTTGGGAAAAAGACAAGAGGAGAGTGTCTTGGGCTGGGGGTTTCTCCTTGCCCAAGTTCCTCTCAGGAAATGATTGGGCATCTTGTGTCTAGAAGAAGCTCAAAACCACCAAGATCCCAACTGAAAATCTTCCAGATCTTCAAGATATAAATCAAAAACGCTGCAAACACCAAAATTCAGCAAAACCCCCTTCCAAAATATAAAGACTCAGCCCCCACAAAAAAAGACAGCAAAAACCTTCTTCAAAATAAATCTGCAAAACACCAAGATTTACCCCTGTGAAAACCGTGGTTCCCCCTCTTTGGTCACTTGTTGCACGTGGGGGGGCAATGCTCCTGGAGCAGGGGCAGAGGCTGCAGGTACAGGGAGGGGTGGAACCTTGTGCTGCTTCCCCCATTTCTGCTCCTCCTCCTCCTGTGTCCCAACTCCTCTGTGTGTCCTCACACTCCTCTTCCTCCTACTATTCCTCCTCCTCCTGCACAATCCCACCTTCACCTCCCACATGCATCATTTGACCATTTTGTTCTCCAGCCCTGCTTCCCCTTCCCTTCTCCTGCTGCCCCCAGGCCCAGCACCCCCTGCCGGCTCCCTCTTCCCCCCAAACCCACAGCATCCCAGCGCAGGGGCAGGGATGGAGCTGGGGCAGCTCGGGCTGGGGCAGCGCTGGGCTCTCGGCCGCTCCCGCCCGCACTCGGTCCCCACTGCAGCCGCTCCCGCCACGGCAGCGCGGGGGGGCCCGGCCTTGGCAACTGCACAGACCCCATGGCAAATGGCCCATGGCCTCTGCCCCTTCTTCTGTGAATGAAATTACTTTTACAGGATTCCTCTGTCTTCTCTGCGCACAGAATCCTCTGGTGATGTGAAGTTTTCCACACACCTTGGGGCTCGGCCGGAATTCCTTCCCCCGTCCGGGGCGGGGGCAGCGAGTGGAGCTGAAGGTGCCTCACCCAGTTTGGGTGATCGGCTCCCTTGGGGGGCGGCGGCACCGGGCATGGATTGGGGACCCGAGAGTGACCAGGAGACAGACGAGGGACACATCAGGGGGGCTGGGAAGAGTCGGCAGCCAGAGAGCTCTGAAAATCTCATCAGTGAGTGCAGTGGGATCTTCGGGGACTAAACATGGCAGGACACCCATGGAGGGGAGAAAGGAAAGCCAGGAAGGGCTACTGGCTAAAGGGATGATGATCCCAAAATATCTCTAAAGGGTCCCCTGGGAGCATGTTGAGGGAGTTTGCACATTCTTCCAGAGGTAATCAAGGACATGGATAACAAGAGGGGGCAATAAGGGAAATCCAGGAGGGACTTAGACAGCAGTATTCAGGGGATAAGTGGGAAAGATGAGCTGGTGTGTTTTATTCAACCACTCCTAGAAGATGTGGGGGATGGGTTTGAAATGCAGGACCTTTAATTTGCTCCTAATTCTGATTGTAATTTACTGAGAAGGGATTTGATGGCTAATTAGGGAATGCAAATGAATATGGTAAAGGCCATACAGAGTTGTGCCTTTGGCAAATGTCTGGCAAGGCCTATGCTGAAGTGAACACAGAAATGTGGGCAGCTCCAGGAAAATAGAGAAAATTAGAAATGGAGCCTCTCCAAAGGACTGTGAAGCAACCAGGACAAGTGGTGTCTAAAAGCAATACCCTATTCCAAGGGAGGGAAGGAAGGGCTCACAGCCTGTCATTGAGTCCCTGCTAAAGGCAGGGCTTTTGGAGCCAGGGATCTCTCCCTTTATTGCTCCTATCCTGCCAGTCAAGAAATCAGATGGAATTGACAGAATGGTGCAGGACCTAAGAATAATAAATGAGATTATTAAACCCAGGCACCCCACAGTCTCAGATCCTTACACCATCTTGAACCAGGTTCCCTCCTCACACTGACACCATTCAGTACTTGATGTCAAAGATGCTTTCTGGGGATGCCCACTCACACAGGATGCTAAACTGCATTTTGACTTTGAGTGGGAACAAGAGGCAGAAGGGAAAATGGCAAAGACATGGACGGTCCTTCTGCAGGGAAGCACGGAAGCACCAGCCTTATTGGGGCAAGCCTTGCAGAAAATATCACAAGAATTTACCCCACCCCAGGGATTGGGTTAATGCAGAATGTGGGTGACTTGCTCCAACCAGGAGGACATGAAGTGGTAGAAGAAGCCTCTGTGAAATGGATGAATGTTCAGGCTAAAAAGCATCTTGAAGTTACTGGAGAAAAAAAAGAAAAAAAAAAAAAAAAGAAAAAAAAAAAAAAAAAACCAACAAAAATACTGGAAAAAAAAGATTACATATTTGGGACATATTTTGATGGATGGTTTGTGGGGTATTGACCCAGAGAGGATCTGGGGAATTTCAGAAGTAACATTGAGAAGGAATAAAATGGAGCTGGGAAAACTCTGAGAATTAATAGGGAATTGCAGGAACTATATTGAGGATTCTCTGTTTGAGCCAGAACATTATGTGACTTTTTATCCCCATATAGCCTCAATATTGTAGTGTGGACACAAGAAACAGAAAAACTTCAGAAAATTAAATAAAACCAATATGATTGGTGCCCCAGCCACGGCTTCTCCAGACTCAGAAGAGAAATTTGATTTCTATGTTGTTATAGTACATATTATATTATTGCTTTTGGCAAATACTAAAATGAATGCTATATGTATAATATTGAAAGACTTGCAGTATGAATGTAGTTTCTTTTGCTATTATCAAAACTTAAAAATAGTAGGGTGATAAGTATGTTTTTCTTGGACTATAACATGGTGATGTAAAAAACTTTTGTTCATGTAACTAACTCAGAGAATGGTAAAAAAGATAATCAGTAAATCCTTCACATTCTTGGATTACGGGACACCAGACACCCAGGAAGGAAAAAATGTTGATTCACAGGTTGGAGGGATAATGATTTTGAAGAATACATGAAGATCTATGAATATGCAGTAAGGTGATGCATTAAAGGAATGCAGCACCCTGCTGTTTTAACCTTTTGCTTTATTATTTGTCTCTTACTATCGTCCATTAAACAGTTAAATATTTACCAGCAAAGTGAACCTTGTTTTTTAAAATGTGGCTGTTACACAGGGGCATGCCAAAGGGATTCTTAACCCAGTGGCCAGAGTGGCCTCATTGTCTGCAGAATTGTGCAGCCACAGCTTTAATGGGACCTGAGGCCCAAAAACTGATGGCAGGAGGATCTCCTGTTGTTCAACTCTGGCACCAAGTTAAAGCTTTGATAACCAAAAGAGCCTCTACATGGATGAGCAGTGCTCAGTGATTACAGAATGAAACTTGTTCAGTGGCACAGGAGGATTTAGAATTGAGGACAGGGGAAGGTTTAACCCAGCCTCCTGTTTGAACAGCCTGCACAGGGGCTGGCAACAAACCCATGGCTGCATTCAAGGGACAGAGCTCCAGAGCCAGCACAGGAGAGATTGATGAGACATTCCCTGGCCTGAGGGACAAAATGTGTTCATGGATGGGTCTGCAAGGGCAGGAGAAGGGAAAAGAGTTCCAAGACACGCTCTGATTAAGGAAAGGGAATTAGAGCAAGACTTACACTCTGCCTGAGGAGTGCACAGAAGCCCCACTGGTGGCCAAGTGCCGTGGCCCATGCCAAGTGTCCCTGAGCACAGAAACAGCCCCAGCACAGCTCAGCACGGGGGGACCCCTCACCCTGGGCTCAGGGGCTCTCCAGCCCCGCACATTTGCACTTCCCGCCTGCAGCACCAGCACGGGAGGCCCCACTGAGCCTGCACTGAAGGCAACGCAGCAGCAGCCAGGGCTCCACAGCGGGGGAAGCCCCTGGGCCTGCCCACACATCCTCTGCTCAAATCCTCTGCCTGGCCACCCTCCTTTGGCATCTCCAGCCACTGGGGCCAATCCTTGCTGCCACTGCTGCAGCTTGGCTGCTTTCTGTGCCTGCACTGCCACAGCTGCTGGGGAACACAGCGGCACAATTCCACTCTGGCTCTCAGTTACACTCACACACTGGGCTGGGGGTGACGAGAAAGTCACAAGAAAAACTGGGCTGGTGCTGGAAAATACACCAACTTGAAATTTTTAAAATTTATTTCTCTACTCTGGCTCGGTTTGCCTTTGCCTCGGGAAAGGAATTTTGGAAATTTTTAAAAGGATGTTACACTACTCAACAGAGATGAGTTTAACATCTCAACAGACTGAGAATAGCCCAAAAGATACCCTCAAAGATAATAACCATTAACAAAACATCAATGGCCATCAGCAAACATCAAGGAACACCCACCTCATAGACAGCTCGGGGGGCGGAGCTGGAGACACCTGGTCTGAAAAAGGCTGAGATGGAAAATCAGGAGTTCGGACCTAATTAACGTCAGAATGACAGAATCACAGGCAAAGAAATCCGGGTCCAACAGAAACCCAAATACTAAGAACTACACAACTTGGAAGGAATGAACACCAAACCAGTGGATTTCAATGGATTCAGACTGTATGAAATTTAGGAAAAATCTAGTAAAACTCACGTGCCATGGAATGATTTTTTTTGCACACTCAGCCTACTTAGGGATGAAATTATTTCTGCTGCACATATTGGCAAAAATCAAGCAATGCCTTGACTCTCTAACACTAAAGATATCAAGTAAAAAGCAGATTAGAAGGGGGCACATGTGAGTCAGGGGATGGCTGCTCTGAAGGATTAGCATAGGTTTCAGGCAGCTGGAAGAGGAGTTTTAGAAATGCAAATTAAGACTGCTAGGGGAAAGTACCCATTTATCATCTGAATTACAGTAATACAAGCTGTCCTAGAAAAAAAAACCAGCCAGCCAGAGTCAGCTTTTCATCATCCTGCTGACCAGACTATGTCAAGCAAGAAGGTGATATTTGTGGAAAATTAAATTACTCAAACTGCTGTTTGCAAATAGATGATAACTGAAAAGTGGTGAAACGTAAAACAATGGAAATAAGAAATTTGCTCACATTCCGGTCCAAATGTAGAAAGGATGGGAATGGGACACGTTCTCGTGGTTCCCTGGCAGACCATGGGGTAAACGAATGCTGTTCCTCCTCTGATGTGCTGCAGCAACTCTCATCCTTTTCCCATGCTCGACACCTTGCTGAGGGCAGCTCATTCAGCAGGTGAGCAAGGGGATGCAGGTGGCAGCCAGGCCTGATCCAGAAACGGCTACAAAAGGACAGGGAGTGAGGGCACTGAGAATAATCCCAAAACCAAAGAGGAACCACTAAGAAAAAACAGAGTCAAAGAGTGAATCGGCTTGGAAATAGGATCAGATACTTGTGCATGAGAAAGCAATGGGGAAAACTCTTCAGTTTCAGAAGATGTTACTGTTACTTGACACAGACTGCTGCACAGCCAAGATCCTGCTCAATTCCTGAACTTGGAGGAGGAGAAACACTTAACAGAGCCGGGAATATCGGATGTCATACTAAAGGAGGGGTGCAAATTAAGGAGGATATGTAGCAGGTGGATCGGGAAGTCTGAACCTTCCAAGTGCCTCAGACAGTGGGGAAAGGAAGAGGGAGATGAAGCCGGGAAAATGAGGATAAAAAAAGAGGGCGGCGTTTTAGAGACTGCATAGAAAATGCTCGCAGCCTCTCCCTTTGTTCATGAATAAAGTCACTTTTACAGGACTCCTCTGTCTCCTTTGTGCACACAAAACTCTGGCCACTGTGAATTTTCCCGCACAGCCCCGGCGCCTCTCTCAAACATCCCTTGCCCGCCTCGGGGCTCCAGGTGGGTCCCGGCTCCATCCAGGACTCACCCCCAGCTCCCACCGCCCTCAGCTCCCGCTCACCCCGAGCTCCCGCCGGTTCAGGGCAGCAGCGGTTCCTTGGCCCGATGCCCGGGCCGGGCCCAGCGCTGGAGCCGCTCCTCAGGCGAGGTTTGCGAGAAATGGCGGAGGTCGGGGAAAGGGACGGGAGTCCGAGCCGAGGCGAAAATGGCGCCTTTGGCCCCGGGGCCGGGCTTGTCCCCGCTCTGCCCAATCAGCCCGCGAGAACCGGGAGTGACGGCAGAACCAGCCAATCGCAGCGAGGGGCGGGCTGTGCACACGACCCCCTCCCTGTCCACGCGCTCCGCCATTATTTGGAAACCTCGCCTGCGGAGCGGCCGCGGCGCTGGGCCCGGCCCGGGCTGAGGCCGAAGGAGCCGCTGCTGCCCTGAACCGCCGGGAGCTCGGGGTGAGCGGGAGCTGATGGCGCTGGGAGCTGGGGCTGAGGCCGGGATGGAGCAGGAACCCACCTGCAGTCCTGTCAGGTGTCCGGGCTGGAGCAGGGGCGGCCTGAGAGAGGCCCCGAGCCCGTGGAAGCCCCTGCAGGGCCATGGAAGTGGCTCCTGGCGGGACTTGTGAGGCCGTGGGGGATCCCCGCTGGAGCAGCCTGTTCCTGAGGGGCTGTGTCCCGTGGGAGGGACCCCGGACTGGATCAGGACAAGGATTCCTGTCCCTGAGGGGGGCGGCTGTGACATGACCTGACTG
>JAREIS010002583.1:0-11714 GCA_030060385.1 Muscicapa striata striata | reverse complement strand
CGGCAATTGGATTCTCACATAATCCAGGCAGGGTGTTCAACTGCCGGATTCTTTCTGCCATCACAGCTGCTATCCCAAATGCCCATTTGAATCCCTTTGGGTCCTTAAAATACCCGCTTGAAGGAAATCTATTCCTAAGATACACGGGGCCTCTGGGCCAGTCACAATTTGGTATCTTTTCCACTCTTTTCCTGTTAAACTCACTTCAGCTTCAACCAAGGTAAAGTCCTGTGATCCACCTGTAACACCAGCAATAGAGACAGATTCTGCCCCACGTATCCTGATGGGAATATGGTGCATTGTGCACCGGTGTCAGCAAGGCTTTATACTTCTGTGGTTTCGATGTGCCCAGGCCACCGAATCCACACAGTCCAGAATATTACGATTTTCCCTGGCCTCACCCTGGCTAGAGGCAGGGCCTCTCTAAGCCTGTTTATCCTTTTTTACGGGGCATAGGTCTTAGAAGTTCCTTCCAGCGGATCAGACATGTCATCATCCTCCTCGTACTTGGCATTGTGGCTCCGGCGACTGGGGCTGCTCTCTTTCTGGTTGAACCTTCTCTTTGGGTCTTGCCTTCTTTCAAATCCCGCACTCGTTGTGCCAGAGCAGCCGTAGGTTTTCCGTCCCAACGCTTCATATTCTCTCCGCAATCACGTAGGAAGAACCACAATTCAGCACGTGGGTATACCTCCTCTCACCATTAGAGAAACGCCTGCGTGGGGTGCTGGGACGCCTAATTTGCACAGCTGAGATTTGGAGGAGGTCCTCCTTAATCTCTTCTCTGAGCTTCTTATGATTTTCCTCGATCTTATCCTCCAAATTCTGTAAACGAGTTTCCATGGCTGCAATTCTAGCATGGGTTGGGCCATGTACAGCATCAGCATATGCCCGGAGCTTCTTCGCCATATCGAGCACGGTCTCATACATTTCTTCCCGCTTCATTATTGCTAAAGTAGAAGTGTACTCAGATGGCCCGAGCCGCACAAGTTTCCTCCACATGACCGGTGTGCATGGTACCAGGTCTGGGTTTCTAGTTGTTATGTCGTCCGAAAAAATCATTTCTGCTACTGCCATCTCTCTTAGATGTTGGACCCCCTGCTCAGTGGTTCTCCATCGGGTCTGCTGCATGTATAAATCATCCGCAGACAGATATCTTTGTGCCACGCCATCCAGGACCCGGGCCCAGAGGCTCTGAGGGTTAGCTTCCCTCATCACACCTTGGTCAATGACCGGGTCATGGGACAGAGACCCCAAATGCCTCGCTTCGGTGCCATCCAGTACTGTAGCCTCTCCTGCCGCATCCCAGAGGTGAACTAGCCAGCTATATTATAATAAAGTTTTTCCACTTTTTTTCCCGCCTCCCCCGTACGGGCCACCAAATTATTTGTCCCAGTTTAGGACAAATTAGGAAAAAAACCTCTAAAGAACTCAGAAAGGATTCTTTCCAGGGAAAGTGGAAAAAACTTGTTTATTGACAAAACACAGAAAAACACTTCCCGGTCAGACCGGATGGAAAACAAAACGAATTTCACCGAGGCAGCGAGACGAACTCGGAGATCTTCGCTGGGAAGGGCAGCAGAGCTTCTTTGGCAAGCTTCCAGCGGCACTCTCTGAGGTTCAGATGTGTTCCCTCTGGAAGCCGGTTCGATCTTGGGGGGGAAAGGGAGGGGAAAGAGGGGCAGCAAAGCCAAGCTGGGGGTAGCAGCCAAGCTGGGGGTAGCAGCCAAGCTGGGGGTAGCAAAGCAAGCCGGGGTAAGCAGCTAAGCAGCCGCCACAGCCGAGCAAAAGCAAAAGCCCGGGGGCACGACACGGCCCGCAGCTCATGGGCGGGGCAGGGAGAGGAGCTAGTCATAACATAAACTTCAACCTAGAACATTAGCTAACACAATGCTTGTCCTACAAAGCCACTGGCCTCTGAAAACCACACAATGCCCGCTTGTGAAGCCGCTCTCCATCATTTACCAACAGTCCTGGGACACTGGTAATGTTCCAGATGACTGGAAATTGGCCAATGTGACACCCATTCATAAAAAGGGTGGCAAGGAGGATCCTGGTAACTATAGACCTGTCAGCCTGACCTCAGTACCTGGTAAGGTTATGGAACAGTTTATACTGGGTGCCATCACACAGCACTTAGAGGATGGCCAGGGTATCAGACCAGCCTGCATGGGTTTAGGAGGGGAAGGTCTTGTTTGACCAACCTGATCTTCTTTTCTGACCAAGTGACCTGCCTGGTGGATGCAGGAAAAGCTGTGGGTGTTGTATACCTGGACTTCAGCAAGGCCTTTGACACTGTCTCCCACAGCAAACTTCCAGAAAAGCTGGAGCCCACATCTTGGACAGGAACCCTCTTTGCTGAGTTAAGAACTGGCTGGATGGCCAGGCCCAGAGAGTGGTGGTGAATGGTGTTGCATCCAGCTGGCAACCAGTCACCAGTGGTGTCCCTCAGGGGTCTGTGCTGGGGCCAGTTCTGTTCAATATTTTATTGAAAACATGGATAAGGGTACTGAGTCTTGGTAAATTTGCAGATGACACTAAGGTGGGAGCGTGTGTCCATCTGTTGGAAGGTAGGAGGGCTCTGCAGAGAGACCTGGAACATTTGGATGGATGGGCAGAGTCCAACAGGATGAGGTTTAATAAGGCCAAGTGTTGAGTCCTGCACTTTGGCCACAATAACTCCCTGCAGCGTTACAGGCTGGGGACAGAGTGGCTGGACAGTGCTCAGGCAGAAAGGGACCTGGGGGTACTGGTTGACAGCTGACTGAACATGAGCCAGCAGTGTGCCCAGGTGGCCAAGAAGACCAATGGCATCCTGGCCGGTATCAGGAACAGTGTGGCCAGCAGGAGCAGGGAGGTCATTCTTCCCTTCTACTCAGCACTGGTGAGGCCACACCTTGAGTGCTGTGTCCAGTTCTGGGCCCTCAGTTTCAGGAGGACGTTGAGACGCTTGGGTGTGTTCAGAAGAGGGCAACAAGGCTGGTGAGGGGCTTGGAACACAAGCCTTATGAGGGGTGGCTGTGGGATCTGGTGTTGTTTAGCCTGGAGAAAAGGAGACTCAGAGGTGACCTTATCACTCTCTGCAACTTCCTGAAAGGTGGTTGTAGTCAAGTGGGGGTTGATCTCTTTCACCAGGCAGCAATTGACAGAACCAGAGGACACAGTCTCAATCTGCGCCAATGGAGATATAGGTTAGATATTAGGAAGAAATTTTTCACTGAAAGAATAATAAAGTATTGCAATGCTTTGCCTGGGGAGGTTGTGGAGTCACTATCCCCAGATGTATTTAAAAAAGACTGGATATGGCACTTGGTGCCATGGTCTAGTTGAGGTGTTGGGGCATGGGTTGGACTTGATGATCTTGGAGGTCTCTTCCAACCGAATCATTCTGTGATTCTGTGATTCTCTGATCCTGTGATTCTGTGATTCTGTGATTCAGGGCCTGATGAATGGCAGCCACCAGAGGCCAAGGCAAGTTTGACCTTTCTGTTCTGGCAGGTTTGTCTGGGAGCAATTCTTGGATATACGGAATTCGGAATGTGGAATCCTAATTTTGGCCATGGGCATGTGGAGAGAAGGATGTTTCTTTTTCATAGGAAGGCAGGCATGGAGCCCCAGTGCTTCAGGGGCGGATGAACAGTAGCCACTGCTGGCCAAAGCCAACCAGACCCATCTGTTCTGGCAAGCTTTCATCTGAGAAAAGCCCTTGGATATAGAGAATTTTGGGGGCAGAATCCCAATTTCAGCCATAAGTGCCTGTACGAGAAAGTCAGTTCTTTCCTGTAGGAAGGAAAGCACAGAGCAGCAGTATTTCAGGGAAAATTAGAGACTACCACCAGAGGCCAAGGCCAGCCTGGCCTGTCTGTCCTGGCAGCTTTTTTCCATCTGGGACAAACCCTTGCATACAAGGAATTTTGGAGGAGAAGTACCAGTTATGGCCATGGTTGCCCTGACAGGAAGAACAGTTCTTTTCCATAGCAAGGACAGCCCATGGCCCCAGTGTTTGAAGGCAGGTGAGAGTTGGCTCTCAGGAAGCCAAGGGCAGCCAGACTTGTTTGTAACGGCAGCCTTTGTCTGGGAGAAATCTCTGAATATTGGGAATTTTGGAGGCGTAATCCCACTTTGGCCATGGGCACCTGAAGGAGAAGGACAGTTTTTTTTCCATCTGAAGGAAAGCCCAGAGCCTCAGTGTTTCAGGAGCACATGACAAGAGACCCTTGACAAGCCAAGGCCAAATGAACCAGATCTGTTACCTGTTTCCTTGGATCCATGGGGCCCTGCAGTGTCATAGTGGTTCCTTGTTCCCACTGAGCCTCATAGTGTCACTAGAGACCCTTTTGTTTCACAAAGCCCTGAAGTCCCATGATGGCCCTTTGGTTTCACAAGGCCTTGAACTTTAAAAATGGCCTGCATGCCTTCATGAGGATCTGCTGTATCACAGTGGACCCTTGGTTCTGCAATGTCGGGATGCCTCCTTGGTCCCTTGGAGCTCACAGTGCCACCATTGTGCCCTTGGTTCCATGAGTCCCTGCAGTGCCAAAATGGTCCTTAGGTAAAACGAGGCCTCAAAGTGTCATCACGGTCTCCATGGTTCCATGATGCCCAACTGCTTCAAAATGGCCTCTTTGATTCCACAGTGTCAGAATGGTCCCTTCATGCCTTGGACCTCATCACGGTCCCATTGATTCCATGAGGGCCTGCCCTGCAAAATGGGCCCCTTGGTTAAACAAGGCCCTGCAATGCCACAATGGACCTTTGGTTCCATGAAGCTCCACCATGGTACATGTGGCCCCTTGGTTCCATGAGGCCTTTCTCTGTAACAATGGACTTCTGGTTCCAGGAGTTTCCATGGTGTCACAATGGTCTCCTTGGATCTGCAGCATCACAATGGACCATCAGTTCCACTTGACCTCTCTATGTCCAAATGGATTTTGGTTCCCTGAAGCCCCACACTGTCAAAATGGCCCATTAGCTCCATGGGATTTTGCTGTGTCAAAATAGACCCTTTGTGCCATGAGGTTCCACAGTGTCACAGTTGACTCCTTGGGTCCATGAGGGCCCACTGCCATCAGACCACCAAAATATCAGAATAGGACTCCTTAAAACTGATTTGGTGTTAAAGAGGGCATCACTTATTCAGGCCTGAGGTCCAGCAGGGGATAACTCCTAATCTTATGCAGACATGTGATTCTACAAGCGTCTTGCTCATATGCAGTCACTACATGTGTATTAAAATTTACCCATTTCCAGAAAACCCACCCCAAATTCCCAGAATCAGTCCTTTCTTTTTCTATCACTGCACTCTTGAGCCAGATGCCTTCTTCTCTTCCAACCGTCCCTGCTGGGAAAGCAGCCACTCAATGACTTGTTTCTCTACTGGAAGTTCTCAGGCACAGTAAAAGTAAACCTCTTGGTATCAAGACCAAGGCTTTGTGTGGCCAGGCAGAGGCAGGCAGGACGCAGAGCTGTCAGCAAAGGAAGGGGCCAGCCAGGTGGGGCAGCCGGGGGATGACGACAGCCTGCAGGGACAGAGGCGCAGGGCATGGACACCGTAGGACAGCCTGGGCTGCAGAGGGCACAGGGATGGGCAGCAGCTGAAAGGCCCTGCCAGAGCCAACTCCTGCAGCACTTGGGCCATGGCTGCTGGCCCTGGGCCCTTGGCCAGCAGGGGACAAGTGAGCCTTGCTGTGCTGGGGCCTCATTGCCTCCTTGTCCCTGCTCAGCAGCCTGGCAGGGGCCGCCCCATGGTCCTGCCCTTGGCATTGCACATCCCCAGAGCCCAGTGGCCCGGGAAGAGCCCTGAGCAATGAGGGAGGGACAGGATGTGCCTTGCCAGGGGCTGGGGCTCAAACTTGGCCCTTTGCATTCATGAAACACATCCAGGTTTGCTCAGCATCAGAGAACTTTTGCCATGTTGTCCTCACTGTCATCAGTGCCCCCAGTGTTCTGGTCTAACTGGAAACTTGGGACACTTTCTCAGTGAGACCCATTAAAACTTCAAGAGACCTAAGAGTTTCAATTTAATTTTGAATTATTGAGAATTTTTTTGAGCACTCTCTCAGGGACTGCATCTGATGTAAACAGCACCTAATCCCCAAAAGAGTAATTAAAAGTCCTTGTGCTTTGTCTGTGCTGCTGAGCTTGGCTGGGCTCCTGCCACAGAGGCAGCTCCCAAAGTAAACCAAGAAAAGCTTCAAAAAGACATTTCTGCTGAGGAGCAGCTCCTCTCCCAGCCCAGCAGGGCTGAGGGCACTGCCTGCAGGCACTGAGGGGACAGGAGCCAGGCACAGACAGGATAAAGGCAATCAGCACTGGGAAGACATTGAGCTGAGACTTCACTTGGGGAAACATCTTGACAGCCCTGGACATGGTGAGTCTGTGGGTGCAGGGCAATGTCCCCTGTGCTCCTGGAGGGATCTCCTGGAGCCAGCACAGCCCACAGCCTGGGGGATGTGTCAGGAGGACTCTCCCAGTTTCTCTGAGGCACAGGAGCAGGAGGAGGATGTGCTGCAGAGCAGGGCTGCCCTGGGCACCATCAGAGGGACAGGGCAGGATGGCTCCTGCTGCCAGGGACAGCTGCAGGGGCTGAAGCTGGGGCTGCAACCAGGGCTGCCCAGGGCTCTCCTGCAGAGCAGCTCCTGCAGCCCTCAGGGCTCTTGGCCAGCTCAAGGGATGTGCCACCTGCCAGGGCCAGCTCCCAGCCTGCCTGGGAGCTCCCCATGGACTGTGGGGAGAAGTTGGAGGTGGAAGGAGCAACTCCCATCTGGGCAGATCCCTCCTGCTGTGGAGATGGTGCTGCATGGCCAGGGCTGCTCTCAGCTTTCTCCTCAAGGGAAGGGAAAGGGGCTGCCAGGTGTGTCTGTGACACTGAGACTCCTGCACTGTGCCACTGTGCATCAGCAGATCTGCCTCAGATCTCCCTCACTAAGTGCCTCCTCACCCTCCTCTGCCTACAGACAGCAGCAGCAGCACCTTGGCTTGCAGCATCTCTGTTTGCCTGAGCTGCCCTTAAGGCCCTGCTGCCAGGGATCTGTGCCTGGGCTGTGCCTTGTACTGGGAGGGGTGTACAGGGCAGAGCTGAGCCCCTAGGGCTGGGCTGGGCTCTGGCAGCACTGGCAGGGACAAGCCTTGGATACAGAGAAACATTTCCCAGTAGGCACAACTCCAGGCAGCAGAGAGGCAGACTGACCCCTGTTGTCCCTCCTTCTGTCCATCTGCAGAGAGAGAAAGAGTTTAGGGAAAATATTTTAAAATTAACACTTTCAAAAAGGCTAGTTTATTTTTTAAGACTGTTTTAAGTGCGATCACTCTTAAAAAAGGGGAGGTGAAATGAACAAATGGAACCTGTGTGAGACCAGCAGTTCTGACAGCACTGAGGCACCAGGAGCCCTGTTTTCCCTCTGGGCTCTTCACTGTTCAGTCTGAGAGTGATGCTGGAGATGAGGCAGTTAGTCAGCAATAAAAACCTGAACTCAAAAATTTTTAGTGAAATTCTCCCACAGGAAGAGAAATAATTTTGAGAGGATTCCTAATTTAATTACAAAGGTTTGACTCAAGAATGTCTATTCCAGCTTGTCAATGTTTTCATTCAACAGTCCACGATGCCCAGAGTGAAGAAATGTCCAACAGCAGCTCCATCAGCCACTTCCTCCTGCTGCCATTGGCACACACGCGGCAGCTGCAGCTCCTGCACTTCTGCCTCTTCCTGGGCATCTCCCTGGCTGCCCTCCTGGCCAACAGCCTCATCATCAGTGCCATGGCCTGCGGCCACCACCTGCACACCCCCATGTTCTTCTTCCTGCTCAACCTGGCCCTCACTGACCTGGGCTGCATCTGCACCACTGTCCCCAAAGCCATGCACAATTCCCTCTGGGACACCAGGAACATCTCCTACTCAGGGTGTGCTGCTCAGGTTTTTCTTATTTTATTCTTCCTTGGATCAGAGCTTTCCCTCCTGACCATCATGTGCTATGACCGCTACGTGTCCATCTGCAAACCCCTGCACTACGGGACCCTCCTGGGCAGCAGAGCTTGTGTCCACATGGCAGCAGCTGCCTGGGGCAGTGGTTTTCTCAATGCTCTCATGCATACTGCCAATACATTTTCCCTGCCTCTGTGCCATGGTAATGCCCTGGGCCAGTTCTTCTGTAAAATCCCCCAGATCCTCAAACTCTCCTGCTCACACTCCAAACTCAGGGAACTTGGGCTCCTTGCTATTAGTTCCTGCTTAGCATTTGGTTGTTTTGTCTTCATTGTTTTCTCCTATGTGCAGATAATCAGGGCTGTGCTGAGGATCGCCTCTGAGCAGGGACGGCAAAAAGCCTTTTCCACCTGCCTCCCTCACCTGGCCGTGGTCTCCCTTTTTATCAGCACTGCAGTGTTTGCCTACCTGAAGCCCCCCTCCGTCTCCTCTCCATCCCTGGATGTCTCAGTCACAGTTCTGTACTCAGTGATGCCTCCGGTCCTGAACCTCTCATCTACAGCTTGAGGAATCAGGAGATCACGGGTGCCTTGAGAAAATTAATGATTCTATATTTTCCGGAGCATTAATGTTTTTTTCTGCTGCAGAACTTTCAGAATGTAACTCTCTAAAATCTGTCTTTTTTTCCCCTATTTGTCCATTTTTTTCTATGGTACCTTTTTCTGTTTTTGAAATGTTTCTCACAAAATACTGTAGAATTACTCTTTGCATTTCTACATTAATATCTCCCTTTCTTTTGAAACACAAAGACTTGCAAGAAGTCTGTTCCTTGTGCATTTAATTAAAAAGAAGTGCCTGCCCTGTCCTGTGTGTCCAGTATCCTTCCTCAGCCCTTCTCTGTCTCTGCAGGGCAGTGCCTGTGAGCAGAGGTGGAGGGAAGAGACTCCCAGCACAGCAGCACAGCCAGGGACAATGGCCCTGGCTCTCCCCACATCTGCTCTTCCCAACTCCACCCTCTCCTTCCCAGCCCTTCTGTGGCTGTAAGGTCACAGTGCTCTGGCAGCTTGGTCACTGTCCTGCTGCCTGTCCATGCTGTGAGCACAGGCAGGGACAGGCCATGGGCACTGCTGGGACACAGCTGGGCTCCAGCACAGCAGCTCCATCAGCAAAGGGCATCTCCTGAGGGCAGGGCAGGAAGGCTTTGCTCTCCCCCAGAGCTGTTGTCAGGAATGTGCTCCAGGAATGCCCTGGCAAAGCAAAGCCCAGTGCCTGGGGCAGAGGGGCAGTGTGCAGGGGGCACGCAGCAGTGTCCTGGCACAGCCAGAGCTCCTGGCATGGACCTGAGGGAGCAGCAGAGCAGGGCCTGGGCTGTGTCTTTGTTCTGGGGACAGCCTGGGAAGGTGCCCCAGGGCAATTGTCCCTGCAACCACCATACCCAGCACTGGCCTCTGCCCCACCTGCAGGAGGTTGTTTGTCCCTGCATGGAGGGACACCAAGTGACCAGGCCAGCAGGCCATGTTTGCTCTGGGGATTGCAGAACCCCCATGGAGGGAAAAGAAGGGGATGTTGTGTGCCCAGACTTTAGCCAGGCCTGTGACATGGTCTGCTGTGCTCTCCTCAGAGCTCGAATGGAGAGAGCTGGGCTGCAGGAGTGGAACATGGGGTGGGTGGGAATTTGGCTGAACAATGAAGGTCAAATGTTATCCATGGCACAGAGTCCTCCTGGCAGCCACTCCCTGGTGACATCCCTCAGTGACCAGCCCTTGACCACCAGTGTGGAACATTTCTGTTATTTCTACAGTGGCATGAAATGCACTTTCAATTCCTTTGTGGATGCTGCCAAATTGCAGGGAGTATGTGATCGGACTTATTTAATAATGGTGACTGCAAAATGCAATTGGGCAAGATGACTGAGTTGGGTAAGTTTGTCTTGCCATCAGGTCCCGACCAAGCCACAAGAAAAGGCAGAAGAAACTTATGCATCAGAACAAAGGCAGTTCAAAAGGGAAAAATTCAATCCCAACTAAAAAACTCAGAGCCAACAACAATAAAAAATTACCCAAAAAAAAACAACAAAAAAACCCAACAAAAACAAAGCGGGACCCACCCAAAAAACCCCGAAAAAACCCCACCAACCCACAAAGAAACCAACCACAAAAAGCAAAGGCCACAGGATATCTCCTACCAGCAGAAAATTTTAACTTCCCTGGGGCAGAAGAGAATTCTTTACCAGAAAGAACCAGAAAGAACAATGGGCACCAGCCACAGCAAGGAGATTTCTAAAGTCAGTCCCCTCAGCTTTATGCTGGCACATTGGAGAGAACTTGTGGGGTATGGAGGTACTGAAATCTTGTGAAGTTTTGTACACAATGGGGGCCACTTTATAAATTGGGAGAAGGCATCTAATGGCTGCCCTCGGGGAGTTTGTATTACGAAACCTTATTGCAGCTGATGTTGCAGTTGATGTTATCATTAAAAAGGGAAGAAAAATGGGAGGAGGTGACATACGCTGGTATGTTTTTCTCTCTTTGAAATCATCCTGAATGGCAGAGAAGTTGTGGGATTAAGCCTCCCTCTGATCCCTTCATACTAGCTTTGGAAAAGGACAGTCAGGCAAATAGAGTGAAACCTAAGCATTGCTGTGATGCCTGCCCTCTAAACCAAAGATGCATGCAGCCTGATAAAGTTTATCAGGCCGAAAGACAAGTACCGGAAGTTAACAGATTTGTTCCAGCCACTCCCTACCTAAAAGGCAGGGTAGATGAACAGAGGGAATAGGTCCAAGGGAATCATACTTAACTACTGTTTCAATTTCCTAAGAAAAGAAAGAGACCAACCAGCCTATTCCCTCACCTGCCAAAGCACCATATCCATATAGCAGTGATAGTGATGATGAGCTGTCTTCTCTCCATAGCCCACCTCTACAAAGTGGTCCCATAGCCACCTGAACTAGAAGTCAAACAAAAGAGATAATACAAGCACCCTTACAAGAGGCAGTGGGACCAGAGGGAGCAGGATGTTAGTTAAAGTACCCTTTTCTACAAACGATTTAGAGGCATGGCAGAAAGTTGCTAAAAGCTACCAGAGTGATCCAATTGGTATCGCCAAGAGATTTAAGTTTTTGATTAAGCAACACGATCCAGACTGGGGAGACATCCACCTAATCCTAGATACCTTAACTAAAACAGAAAAGCTATTATCTTTAAAAGCAGCAGGGAGCATAGCAGAAAATACTTTCAGAGGAACAAATCAGGATTTTAAAGAATTTTTCTCCCTTCAGGATCTAAATTGGGATCCAAACAATTGACTTCATAAAGACAAATTAAAGAATTATCAAGATTTTATACTACAAGGAATGGAGAGGGCAATACCTAAAACAATAAATTGGTCAGCCCTTTACACAGTCAAACAGGGATCTTTGGAAAGCCCTACTGACTTTCTAGATAAATTGCAAGATACAATGAGACGTTATACATCCCTAGATCCTGCATCGGAAGAAGGGATACAACAGTTGGTGAGTTTATTTTTTTTAATTTTTATTTTTAGGACAGTCCATGGGCAACATTTAAGTGTAAACTCCAAAAGATTAAAGGACCAATGGGGTGGAACTTAGAGGCCTTATTAGAAGAAGCATGGAGAGTTTTTAGTAATCGAGAAGAAAAATGTAAGAAAGAAAAGTTGGTAACAGTAATAAGAGAGAAGGACAAAGGGAGATGTGGGCAAGGACTACCTAAACAAGATCCACCTCTCCTTAAGAGAGACCAGTGCGCACTTTGCAGACCAGTTGGTCATTGGA